>CAUYSK010016121.1:0-190572 GCA_963575035.1 Avahi laniger | reverse complement strand
ATGAGTGGATTAATAAACTGTGGTATATGTATACCATGGAGTACTATTCAGCTTTAAGAAACAATGGTGACATAGCACCTCTTATATACTCCTGGAAAGGGCTGGAACGCATTCTACTAAGCAAGGTATCCCAAGAATGGAAAAACAAGCACCGCATGTACTCACCATCAAATTGGTATTAACGGATCAACACATAAGTGCATATATAAGAATAACATCTATTGGATGTTGGGCAGGGGGGAGGGGGGAGGAGGGAGGAGGGGTCGGATATATGCATACACAAAGAGTGCAATGCGCACCATGCAATAGGATGGACATATTTGAAACTTGGACTGAGGGGGGGGCAAGGGCAACACACGTAACCTAAACATCTGTACCCCCATATTATGCTGAAATAAAAAAAAAGGCACTAGTGTTTGCTGAAATTGCAAAGAAGGGGGAAAAACAACTTAATCTGAAATATGTCATGTCATATCAATATTGGAGATCAATATTGTATCTCAATATGGATCATATCAATGTTGTATCTCAAGTAGGCTTGTTCCAGAAAGGCAGCTGCTTGTTCATGCTGCAAGTAGTGGGTGGTAGGATTCAGGATTCTGGAAGTAAAAATGTTTCAAATAAGCACTGAACCATTTCTCTTTTCCCCTGGCTGACTGGGAACTTCATCTAAAGCCAAGACATTCTACACAGGCCCCTGTCAACTCAACAAAAACACAACTTGTTCTATGTTATGGGCTCATCTTGGTGCTTTATAAAATTAAAAAAATGAGTTGCTCCTAAAAATAAATAAATAAAAATAACTAGGTCCTCAATATAAACATATGCCTGGAATGTACATATGATACTTCATTTAATTCTCACCAAGCCTAGCCAAGTGTTTATTATTAAACAAATTTTAAAAATTAAAAAATTAAAGCTAAAAGCATGGAGATCACATAGTAAGAAGAGAAGCTAGTCTCAAATCTGTATATATCTTTTTCCAACCTTTAAGCCCTTTACACTTAGGCCATATGGCCACCCATGAAATTCACAGATGTGTGGAGCCATTCGCTTACTCATCAATTCAACAATAGCCGGCGAGGACCTCCTATTATACATGCTCAGCAATCTTTCAGGCCCTGGCACTGCAGCACTGAACAGTCTCTGCCTTCACACGATTCATACCCTAAGGGAGTACAGATCTTCATTTTAGAAAGTCATCATTAAAAGCATTTCACCCAGAATATTAATCAAAAAAAAAAATCCCAGTTTGAAGTGGTTTCTTTTTGTTTTTTGAAGGGCATTCCTCTTTCTGCCATCTCAGCCCACAGATACCTGCTCCATTTGTCCACTGGCCTCTGCCATTTCTTGTACCCTCTAGTCTTTCCCACCCAAAGCCATTTCATTCCCTGAGTTCAGAGCTGCAGAGCTGTCCTTGGAAGTCAGACAGACAGCCCACACATTCTAGTCAAAGGTTTCAGATGCCTAAGTGACAAGCAGCTGTTCTTGGGAAACCTGAGGCAGGAGCCCTTTCAAGCAGACTGCTCCATAAATGCCCCTCCTCTCCGATGACTGGTACAGACTGGACCTGGGATGGACGACAGGCAGCTCAGGAAGAGCTTGGCTTTCACTTAGGACACATGACCCAGGAAGCTGTTCCTTATTACAAAATGTCACAGCTCTGTCCAGTAGGAACATAATTCAGGCCGGCCCTCTTGGCAGCTGTTCGCAATGTATTGTGTCACTGGCAAAACAAAATTCAAAGCCCCACCTCCCTCCACCAGTGGTCCGGGAGTGGGAGGGCTCCTTGAGGCATTCAGCAAAAAGGCAACACAGCAAGAGCACAGTCCTTTAGAGTTGATGCAGACCATTTCCTTACTTGCTTGGAAATTGTGGTAAAACTCATTTCCTGCCTTGGAGCTGCAGCTACATGTGATTGTGCAATGATTAAGCAGCAGGCCATGAAATCTAACCTTCTAAAGCTCTAGGGATGGTACATAATCATATGTTCCATTCCTCTGTCTTCAGATAGGACTACACCAGAGCCATTATATTTGAATCTGAGAAATCCGGCTGTAGCCCAAGGGAACAGAAGGCAGAGGCTCCCACCATTTTCCTCAATCAACCATTGCAACATTTATGAATAATCTGCTGCCAAACATGTTTTTTCTGGGCATAAGCAAAATCCATCACACCATAGCTTAATAGTCTCTCCTTCTCTTGTTCTGTATTTGTGGAGATGGCATGAGACTGGTCACTATCAACTAGAGCACAGTATGACCCACTGCAATCACTTAAACAGTCTTCCCATCTCTAAATGTTCTCATTCCTCAAATGTCTGGTACAACGTGGCTGTTATGGGTGAGCCATGAACTTGAACTACAATCCAATGCACTTATCTGAGTGACTTCCCTGAGGGCCTGAAACAGAAGGCTCTAACTACTCTGCAGAAAAAGTTATTTTTACTTCCTCCAGAGGGATAGCCAAGTCAGGTCCACTCTTGTCATTCTTAGACCAAAGGCCAAGAGACAAATGAAGGCCTGTATATCATATATCAATGTATTTTAAAGGTAAAAATCAAGCTAACAAACTGTTCATTATAATGTGTTCTATCATCCTTCCTTAAAAAGTATACTTTCATAATGACAACATTGGAAAACATTTCTAATATTTTTTATTTTAAATGACTGGAAGTTAACATAATATCAAAGAAAACTGAATTTGATTCAAGTTGGGGTGTTCAGTGGGAAAGCTTCCAATGTTAGAATGAGTTCTAAAGACATACAATTCATAAATTATTTTATATTCCTTCCATAAAAATATTTCCTTGCCTTTATTTCAGCACATCACTAATTATGTTGCTAAAGATTTTCACATAATTTATGTCCTATTGACAGGAAAGCCAAATTAGAAAACTTTTCTTGAGTCATTATAATTCTTAGTTTTTTTTTTTTAATTAATTTCAAGTCAGAGAAAGTTTCCTCTTCTGAGCCAATAAGCAAGTGGAATTGCCAAAGAATTCTTTAAACAATACTTAGATTCAGAAATTAAACAATATTTTATGTATCAGGTTAAAACACCTTAATATGGTCACATGTTATAAATTATTATCAAAGAAACGTTATAAAATATTTTAATTTTTATCACATAAGGCAAGATTGTACTGTGATTTTATCCCCTTTATGAAATGTTCAAATTCACACAGTATTTATTAAGATCCGTGCTTCATTGGTCTCTTCTAGTGAATCTTATCTTAATCTAATTTATTTGCATGTTCAGCATTTAGTCAGTATTCCCAGTGAGTATCCGAGAGTGGTTATGACATCAGACTTAATGTTTCATCAAGATGTCCCTCCTTTGACTAGATCTAGGAAAAAAGGATATATAATCCCTGATTTGATCCCAGTGTCATTGCTATAGGCAGAGTTGGGAACATTCTCTTAGTAATAAATCCAAACCTTCCATGGCACACAAAATGTTTCTGTATTTCAGCCAATAGTCCACTTCTCATACTTTTTAAAAATCTACCCAGTTTGTGTCATTGTAGGACTGTAGTCAGTGTTCTTTTAATTACTTCAATAAAGTGAATGTTTTTATTTAACTTTTTAAGAATTTGTTAAATTATATTAAATTTTTTTTAAAAATAAAACTATTTGCAACTCCAGCTTTAGCACTAATCCAATGGATGATGTAAAGATTTAATATCATGCCTCATGCTTGTCACATCTAGATCAACACCACACAGTGAGTTTTCCTGCAATGATGGAAACGTTCTATATCTGGACTGTCTGATATCATAGCCCATAGCCCCCCTCCACATGTGGCTGTTAAGTGCTTCAAATGTGGGAAGTATGACTGAAGATATAGATTTTAAATTTTGTTTAATTTTAGTTAATTTAAATTTAAATGGACACATGTGACTAATGACTACCATATTGGATAGCACAGATCTCTACCCATGTGTGAACAAACTTAAAAGTAATATAATATTTCATATTGTAAAATATTTCTCAGGTGCTAATATTGTTTAATTACTGAATATTTCCTTGTCCCTACTTGGAAAAACTATTTCATTATGAAAAATCTATTGACTTCATGCTGAGAAGAAAGATTTGTACAGTTAATTAATTTATCTTTCTCTTACTTAAGAGCTCTGCCAGTCAAACTATTCCATACTCTGTAGGGCCAGGGTGCCTCTTACTCAAATCTATGTTAAGGTATGTGGATAAAAAGGAAGACCTTGAGTTGAAAAAAGGAGGTAGGGAGAAGAGAAAAAAAGTAGGATGCACAGATTGATTTATCACACCCTCTTCCTTGCTGGCTGCACTCAAGACGCCCAAATGTGGAGATAATGGTAATTGGCAGCTTCTAACTGTAACGTTCTTTCCAAGAAAACATTCACTATTCTGAGGAAGAAGACCAGTAGCTGTATTATCAATAAGTTCAAAAAATTCTACAAGAAACCGATTGAATGAATGAACAAGGCTCACATCCATATACTACCTTCACCAACAGGAGGAAGAGGTTTGCAATCAGCCACTCTTTAGGGCCCAATAATTTGACACATTTAGCTATAATCCTGAGAAGACCTTGACAAATCATATCATACCCTAAGATTCAGATTTATCTATAAAATCACAAAGTTTGCATATTGGAATAAAGAAGCCCTCTTTTTGGTCTTCCCTAAGATGTTTTTATGTTCACTATCTGGACTTTTAACAAAATCATTGAATCTCTCACAAGATGACTAAGAAAGTGATACATTCCTCAATACAGGAACACCATTTTGAGGACATTGTATCAGTTTTTTGGGGCTGCTGTAACTAAGTACCACAAACTGAGTAGCTTAAACCACAGGAATCGATTATCTTATAGCTCTGGAGACTAGAAGTCCAAGATCAAGGTGTTGACAAGCCATCCTCCCTTTGTAGGCTCTAGGAAAGGATCTGCTGCAGCCCTGTCTCTTAGCTTCTGACAATTCCTTGGCTCATGAAAGCATAACTCTAATCTTACATGGCCTTTTCCTGTGTCTGTGTTTGTGTCCAAAATTCCCCTTTAATAAGGACGCCAGTCATATTGGATTAGAGGTTCACCCTACTCCACTAGGGCCCCATCTTAACTATTTACATCTGCAGAGACCCTATTTGCAAATGACTTTTCCAAATAAGGTCATATTCTGTGGTTCTGGGGATTTAGAACTTAAACATATGAATTTGGGAGAACACTATTCAACCAATAACACACATATTCCAGATTCATATATTTTAAAATATATTGCTATGTTACATTCACATAGTACTTTTTCCTTTTCTAAAATCTTTATGTATTTTCCAAGTAGACTATGTATCATTCCATTTTATAGATATGAGTTAAAAGTAGCAAAAAGAACCTAAGTAGCATTCCTAAATTCACACAATTGTGTCCAATACTAGTTTCTACCTATCCTAATGTCTATGCCAGTGACTTACTCCAAGACTATATTGCATTTTTTTTCCTATACATGATTTATTTTTCTAAAGATTTCTTTCTTGCTATTGCTCCACTTTCCATCCACACTTAATGTTTAAAAATCACTCAGTCTTGTCTGCTTTCTCTGCCCATAAAAATCCCAACTTGATCTTTTGTTATTGTATGTGGTCTGAAGAACAAGATGAACTCTTCACAGAAATTGATCTTGGGTTCTCAGTCTTCCTGGAGGCAAATCAGATGGTTGGTGACCCTGAACCTCAAGGCCTGGATTCCTTGGAGTCACAGGAATATCCCTGGGCATCTGGCTGATGGAATCTCTGCACTTCTGCAGGGGAAAACCAGAGATGCAGTAGAAAAAGCCAAGGATCACAAGTCAGGCAGAATTTGGCTAATGTTCCACTATGGCCACATACTAGCTGTAAGTAATATCTCAGAGTTAATAATATAATTTCAGTAATATAATGCAACTCAGCAAAATGCATATAAAACATGATATAAATCATGAAGCACTATACAAATGCTAGTTCTTCATGTAATAGTAGCCATATTTCACCACTGTCCCACTGAGCATTTGGGCTAGTTGTTCAGGCCCTATCACCGCCTCCAACCATCTAGGTGTTCAGAACATTCCCTTCTTCCCCCTTCATCCTGACCATGAAAAGTGTGTTGTCCACACGTGGTGGGTGAGAACAGGGCTAACTAAATCCGAGACACAGTTGGATACCACTCTACTGGATGGACCAGCATGTGTGGAGGAGGCTGAGGATGAGAGGACCCATCCAGAGCAGATGCTCTGGGAAAAGTGACCAGTATCCAGCCTGCCTCCTGGCACAAGCTCTAGATGTTCCTTGCTGAAGCCTGGCATTGTCACTGTACCCTATCCAAACTGTCCCTCCCTTCTCTCTCTTCTCTACAACATGGATTCTTCATCTACTCTCAAGTAGGGAAGGTCTGGAGAACTTACACTGGACCAAATAATCTTCCAGTTATTTCCAAATTTTTAAAAGCTAAAGAGTCAAGAGTTTGACTGTTCTCTCCTCTGATCCTCTCTTTTGACTTTCTCCAAATTAACAGATCATGCATGTTGAGATGCTTGATAATAGGATGGTCTTTAGGCCTCAGCTTCAAGGAAAGTGAAGTATATATGCCAACTCTTAAAAACAATATTATTATTCAAAGATCTGGTCAATACATTATTCATGTTACAGACCCCTCTGCCACATTATAAGGCAAAACCACACTCCGTGAAACTCACTCTGTGAAGGTCAGTAAGTGTAAAAGTAGTCAAAGAGGTTTCCAATAGGGAGGAGGAATCTGGGTACCATCTTGCTCTGCTATTATCAGCTGTGTGATTTGGGACCAGTCCCTGAACATCCATAGGTGGCCGAAAATGGTCCCCAAAGATATCATATCCTAATCTCTTGAACATGTAATGTGACTTTATATGAAAAAAAGATCTTTGCCAGTATGATTACAAGGATTTTGAGATGAGGAGATTATCCTGGATTATCTAGAGGGCCCTAACACAATCATAATTATCTTAGTCCATTCGTGCTGCTATTTAAAAAACAAACAAAAACCCCTGATATTGGGTAAGTTATAAAGAATAGAAATTTATTTCTGAACACAGTTCTAGAGGCTGGGAAGTCCTACTTAAAGGCACTGACAAATTTGGTGTCTGGTGGGGGTGCTATCTGCTTTCAAGATGGCACCTTGTTGCTGCATCCTCCAGAGAAGACAAGTGCTATGTCCTCATGTAGTGAGAAGGAAGGAAGGAAGGATATCCACTCCCTCAAGTACTTTTATATGTCCGTGAGGGCTCCATCCTCATGACTTAATCACCTCCCATAGATGGCATCACTTAATACTACCACTTTAGTGATTAACTTTCAGCATATGAATTTTGGGGGACACATTCAGACCATATCAATAAGTATCTTTATAAGAGATAGGCAGAGGGACATTTAAGGTACACAGAGAGGAGAAATGGTGTGAAGATGGAGCAGAGAGTGATGTGAAGATGCCTACACTGCTGGCCTTGGGATGGAGGAAGGGGCCAGGAGGCAGTAAGTAGAGGGAATGCTCATAGCCACCAGAAACCAGAAAAGACAAGGAAATGGATTCTCCCCTAGATCTTCAACAGGGAGTGCATCTGTGCCAGCACCTTGATTTTGGTCCGGTTACACTGATTTCAGACTTCTGGCCTCCAGAACTGTGAGAGAATAAATTTCTCTTAAGTTGGTGGTAATTCGTCACAGCAGCCCTAGGAAACTAATACAATACCTCTGAGTCCAAGTTCCCCATCTGCTGAATTGGAAATGGGACTCAGAATAGGTCAGTAGTTCTCAACTCCAGATACCCAACAGATTCAGTGGGAGAGATTTTAGATTATTCTGATGTGGCTCCCACTCCAGAGATTCTGATTTAATAGTCTGGGGTGAGGCCTGAGCACTTATAAAAGCTCTCCAAGTGGGTAGAATGTGCAGTCAGGGTTAGGAGCCACTAGACTATCTGGCCCTTCACAAATCTAACATACTTATCTGTTTGAATATGAGGTAAGAGATTACTGGGGAAGAGAGCAGAAAAGAAAAACCACCCAGGAGAAGCCAAGGGAAGATCAAGAGGTGTGTGAGGGTGTCAGAGGGACACCACAGCAAATTCTAGCATATCCTCTTGGTGGTTAACAATGTTTCTGTCCTGGGGAGGGTGAAATCATCACTGCCAACAGTAAGGAAACGCTTTAGAAATATGCAACTTTTGGTACGGATACATCAAATGGCAGGCCAATTACTTCTGTGCTCTGCCAGAATAAAAATCAAAAAACCAACAAAAATTCAAAGAACTTCCTCTCTTAATAATTCATTCATCCATTCATGAAATATTTATTAGACTGCATTCTTGTATGCCATTCGACATTCAGTTATTCAGCAAATGTGTACGAGGTACATACTGTGTCTCAGGTACCATTCTAGGTGCTTGAGATCTAATAGTCAACAAATTCCAGAAGGATCCTGTCCTTCATAAGGTGCTGGGGAGAAATATTCTGTAATGAAAAATAAATCAGGAGTGTGGAATAGGAAATGGGACAGGGGAGGGGGTGGTAGTGCACACGTATGGACAAAAAAGGCTCACTGAAGATAAATTTGGGCAAAGCTCTGAAGGGGGTGAGGGCAAGAGCCATGGGCACCTGCTTAAAGAGCTTCCCAAGCAAAGGGAACAGTAGGCACTGATGTCTAGTTTTTTCAATAAATCTAGAGAATCATCTTTTCTTCGAACTTGATTGCTTGATTAAAGAATTGACGTATTCTATTCTGCTTTGCCCTATTTCAAAATTATTTGGAAATGGAAAATATAGCCTGTTCAATTCCAAGTAAAGCTTAAGTGTGAGGGATACTGCTTTGGTGAAGAACTGATTCCATCAATCAGACCCTTCTTTACCCTTTTTTCACCAATAAACAGAGGAAAAAGAACCTTTTCAAACAAATACCCCCAAAGCAAAAGTTAAACCATTATGGGGCTTCAATCTCCAAAGGGCAAATTCCTCAACAATAAGCTCAAGGGAGGAACAGTGACCAGGGCAGCAGAAGCTGCTAAGCTCCACGCTGATTTTCAGTACTGTGATGTGATTTCCCTTTTATCATTTTTGGACCAGTCCCCTTTCCAATTAGGGATCACAGCTGCTAAGAATAAAGTGGTGTCTGTTTAACTGGCAGAAGGCACAATGGCCCACTCACACCATCAATGGGAGTCATTGTTCGGGAAATATTGCCATTGAGATTTTCAAAATGCTAATGGAATTAATTTCTCTTTCAATGTTGATTGTCACCCAGATGCTTTTTTTTTTCTTTAAATGGAGGAGGGTTTTTTTTATTTTAATTGTAGTGAACCAAAAACATTTCTCGTGAAAATACAGATTCAGAATTTTTAAGCTGCTAGGAACTTTTGATATTATTTATTTAACCAACTCATTTATAGAAGAAAATGAAGCCCGAAAAGGCTGAGCCACTTGGTTAAAGCAACACTGCTGCTTAATGGCAGAGTTAGAACTAGGACTCAGTCTCTCCCATCCCCATCCAGAGTTCTTTTCACGTCAGTAGGCTGTGCCATCGGAAATATTTATTAGAGAGATCCATAACTCACCATTAAATAGGTGCCAAATAAGTATCTTCATGCTTGAGCACTAAGCGTCTTAAGCATTTACACCACTTTGTTCTTAGCAGCTGTGATTCCTAGGTATCTTAGTGCTCAAACATGAAATACAGAAAGATTTCTCATGGCTTTCTTCTTGTTGGATCAATGCTACTTTTTTTGCGCAAAGAAAGGAAGTTCTTATACACTGGACAGCCTAGGAGAATCAAAGGAATATGTTCTTTCAGATAGAAACATGGTTCCTGGTGCAACATGTTCTGTGACTTGTGTGGATATTAGATCTCAAGACTCAAGGATTCATGGGCTCGACCCCTGAGGGTGCTTCAGCTAGCTGAATGAAGTTTCCTAAAGACCACACACACAATTGGCCTCATTTTAAAAGGGGATCCCTCTAACATTCTGGAAAATACTTAGATTAAGCTCTACTTTATCTGAATGTCCATAACTCTGCTGTGATCACCAGTAAACATAACTCTGGTTTAGATACACAGCATTAGCATGTAACTATTGCAATGAACTTGAAATTTAGAGAATTTTTGCTTTTAAGTACTTTATTCAACAAAATCATTAAGGCCTTCTAAAAGTTGAGCCTGATGCTAGGCAAAAAGGGATAATGAACAGCTAAGACAGGTTTCCTGCTGTGCCATGATTTGCAATGTGACCTTTGAAAAATTTGTTTTATGTCTCCCAGCCCCAGTTTGCTCCTCTTTAAAATGGGACATTTTAATATTTGCGCACAAAATTTCAATATTTTATAAACTGTGAGCATTCCACATCAACAAAAAGATTTCTAAATACCATATAATCCTTTTGGAGGATCTTTATTAATAACAGTAATGTGCCAGGCACTTGTATTAATGTCTTAGTCAGCTCACGCTGCTATAATAAAATACCATAAAGTGGGTGACTTAAAAAACAAACATCTATTTCTCACTATTCTGGAGTATGAGACGTCCAAGATTAAGGTAGCAACTAATTTGGTCCCTAGTGAGGGGTCTCTTCCTGGCTTGCAAAAGTTCACCTTCTTGCTGTGTCTTCACATAGCAGAGACAGAGCACTGGAGTTTCTCTTCTTCTTCTAACGAGGACACTAATCCTATCATGAAGCCCCTCCCTCATGGCTTCATCTAAACCTAATTACCTCTCAAAGACACCACTTCCAAATACCATCACACTGAGGGTTAAGCCTTCAATATATGAATTGAAGGAAGCAAAATGTAGTCTAAAACAACTAGTATCATTTGCTCATTCCTACATCCTTCCAGGTAGACAGCATTGTTTCCTTACAATCAGAGAGACTGAGTGTTTGCTCAAGTTCCCAAGGCCAGGAGATAGAGGGTCTGGGACTGAAGTCATGTCTATTGGCTCCAAAGGCTCTGATGTGAAGGTCATGCATATATGCCTTCTACAGAACAGACCTGACTCCAGTTGAGGAGGAGAAAAAAATGGATGTAGAACTCTTGGAGAAAACTAACCAAACTGGTTTGTAAAATTTACAGTGATGTACACCCCCTATCCCCAGCAGTGGAAACTCTATCTCCTGATACAAATTCCAACACCATCCAAAGCAATAATTGAAATCATATCTTCAGGTCAATCAATCTGCAAATTTGACAGCTTAATCAAGAAATGTGTGGTCTCCACTGTCAAAAAAAATTGTTTGTGTCTAGGGCCAAGCAATTTCAGCATGATACCCTGATAAATAAAGTTTACCTGAGGCCCACACAGAGAATTTCAGGGACTGACTTTCTTTGCAGGCTTAGACACTTCTACTCTTTTCTTTTATTATCATAAGCAAAACAATAAAAAATATAAAAGCATGAAAAATTAACAACAAAATATAATTTTTTTTACTTTTTTAAAATTTCAGAATATTACATGGGTACAAATGCTTTTGTACATGAATTGCTTTTGTACTGCTTGAGTCAAAGTTGTAAGTGTGCCCATCACCCAGATAGTGTACATTGTACCCGTTAGGTATGATTCACCCATCCCCTCTGCCCCCTTCCACCTGCATAATTTCCATTCAGTTTTAATTCCATCTGTGCACATGAGTGCTGATTGGTTAGTCCCAATTTAATTGTGAGTACATGTGGTGTTTGTTTTTCCATTCTTGAGATATTTCACTAAGGAGGATGGTCTCCAGTCCATTCAGATTGTTACAAATGTATTAATTCATTTTTTTATGGCTGAATAGTACTCTGTGGTGGACATATGCCACATTTCATTAATCTACTCATGAACTGATGGACACTTGGGTTGATTCCACATCTTTGGGAGTGTGAATTGTGCTGCAATAAACATTCTAGTGAAGTGTCTTTTTGATAAAAGGTCTTTTTTTCCTTTGGATATATATCCAGTAATGGGATTGCTGAATCAAATGGTAGGTCTACTTTTAGTTCTTTAAGGTCTCTCCATACTACTTTCCATAGAGGTTGCACTAGTTTGTGTCCCAATAACAGTGTATAAGTGTTTCTTTCTCTCTGCATCCATGCCAGCATCTGTGTTTTTGGACTTTTTTATAAAAGCCATTCTCACTAGGGTTAGGTTTTATGTCATTATGGTTTTGATTTGCATTTTTCTGATGATTAGAAATGTTGAGCATTTTTTCATGTGTTTATTGGCCATTAGTCTATCTTCTTTTGAAAAATTTCTGTTCATGTCTTTTGCTCACTTTTTAATAGGGTTGTTTGATGTTTTCTTGCTGATTTGCTTGAGTTCTTTGTAAATTCTAGTTATTATCCCTTTATCAGATGTATAGTATGCAGATATTTTCTCCCATTCTGTAGGTTGTCTATTGGCTCTGTTGATCATTTCCTTGACTGTGCAGGTTTTTAATTTAATCAAGTCCCATTTATTTATTTATTTTTGTTGTTGTTGTGATTGCCCTTGGGGTCTTCTTCATAAATTATTTGCCTAGGCTGATATCTAGAAGAGTTTATCCAACATTTTCATCTAATTTAATAACTTCTTTAGACTCTTGCTGGCATGATGGCTCACGCCTGTAATCCTAGCACTCTGGGAGGCTCAGGCGGGAGGATCGCTCGAGCTCAGATGTTCAAGACCAGCCTGAGCAAGAGCAAGAACCCATCTTTTTAAAAAAATAAATAAATAAAAATGTTAAAAATAAAACACAGAATCTTAAACATTCAGGAAGAATAAGAGGAGCGAAAACTCTCAGAGTTCACAGTCATCTTTCCTTTAAAATGCCACCAGTGGTCCTATATGCAAACTCAGACTGAAACCAAACTCACAAGCACCTTTGACTTAAGTCAGTGAGACTTTTAGTTCAGTCCTTGCCTGACAAATTTGCAGCCACACTCCTGTTTCTAAGTAATAATTTAAATCCTGACCTGTGGCAACCTTAAAATGTTAGTTCCATTATGTCTTAGGCAGCAGAAGCGTGTTAGGGGAGACAAATCAACTCCTCAAATATGATTTGCTGGCAATGGGCTTTCTCTGGGAATCTGAAACAAGATCATCAAGTTAGGAACACACCAACCGAAAAGGGACAAAAGCAAACAAAGACAGAAGCTAAGGGCCAAGGCCACAGATCAATAGTTGAACTCAATTTCAAGTAACTGTTCAGAACCAATATTAATAACACTCTTTCTCAACTCTGACAGTGGCTTTAATTCATTAAAATAATCCAATTATTCTATTTTCAAAATTCCTATTTTTAAGGTTTTTATCTTTGTTGTATGTAGTCTATCAAATTGCAGAGAGTCTTACTTAGGCACATCCTCACTTGACCCACACATACGCAGCGTATGTATCCTATTTGCCGTGCCACATAGTCCAAAGTCGGATATATATGTGTTCACTACTGTGCTATGAAATGTATAAAGACATCCATATTATTTTTTATCCATGGAAAATCCCTTATTTGTCCTTTTTCTGTGTAGCTTGAAAACAACCCTGCAAAGTAACTGAAAAAGGTACCATCACTCCCATTTTACTGATGAAAAAACTGAGACTTCAAGAGGTTAAGTGACTTGCATGATAAAGGCTAATAGATTCAGTGTTCTGTTGTAGGAAGAAGGTGGAGTCTGGAGCTGAGCAGACCTTGTACTTACCGCCTACTTTCCTTCCTCTATTCCTCCATCCCTCCCTTCTCTCCTTTTCCCTAGTAGTCAGTAACTATTGAACTCCTTAAATTAAGCCAGGCATACATTAGGTTCAGTCATTGGCTGCCAAATTTGTGGCCATACTTCCTTTGCAATATTCCAAAAGCGACAATCCCAAACCTGGCCTGAGACAAACTCGAAATTTTAGCTCTATTTCATCTTCTAAAACCTGATCTTATCTTATGTCTTAGGTACTCCAGGTATTTTTGTTAGCTAATATGAATAAACTAAACACATACGCTGTTTAATGATACAGGACACATAATTTATACCATAATTGTGTCTGTTGTGATCACATAAGTACTCCAAGTATCCTTGAAAACAATGATTGAAGGCAACAAAATTTGGGGTAAATGAAAACCTGAGCAGAGTTCCATATGTGAGAATGACCCAATAGAGGCTGAAAGAAGAAAAAGATGGTGGTTTCACCCCTGTGGCTCCAGCAAGCTCATCATTCATTCTTTTCAACAGCTTCACAATCCAACTGCTGTTTTTAGATTTCAGCAAAAATGCAGGATCTTAACTGTTGTCCTTGATCACATGACCTCAGGCAAGTTTCTGTCCCCTCTGTCCTTCAGGGAGGAGTGAAGACACATACCCAGTTGCTTTGTTGTACAGGCTGAATGAGACTGTGTCTGAAAGCAATCAACGTTTTATGATTAATATGATTAGCAGGGGACAATGGGCCAGGGAACCGGGAGATGGAGACAGAAAGGAGAGAAGAGAGGCAGCAGAATGGGGAAACTGAAAAAAAAAAAATGCATTTGTAAGTCAATTACAGATTTTCACTTTTGGTTTCTCCCAGAACGGAGAAAAATTAGTCTTTTCCAGAGTGTGCAGAAAGACATGGTACTTCCGTCAGATATTAACCAGAAAAAAAGTGGGAGGGAGGGGAGGGAGGGCGTAAGGGTTGGAATATCCAATGGTCACTATGGGGCTAAATGAAATTCAAGGAATTCTATATTTATAACCTTTGATAAGTGAATGAGAATGGTTAGACAAGATGTGTACAGATATGTTTGGATTTACCGAATGGATGCAGTTATGGAAACATTTTCTCACAGTCTGTTCCACAGAATGTTCTGTGGAACACAGTTTGCTCAGTTACGTCTGTAAAACCATGAAAGAGACAAGAACTCCAGACAAAATATAGTTAAATTTCTCACATTCACATAGCAATTTAGAGTTTATCAAATACATAATGTCAATATATAATATTTTGGTCTCACCGTCCCTTGAATTTTACATAATTCCACACGGTCCTCCATTAAAGTAGCTCATGAGCCATGTAAACAACAGCAGAATCCTTTCTCGATCTCATTCTTTTCATTCCTATTTTCTCTCCTTTTTCTTAAAGACTGGATACAGGGTTGAAAGGAAAGCCACCTTCTTCCTGGACCCCACCCATGTCTGCTTTCTTTTTTTTTAGTAAGAGCCTAGACAAGGGGAGTGCTGGAGTGCAGCTAGTTATTAACGCAACTAATGGGGCAAGGACAAAAAAACAGGACTATCTGTATACAAGGAATTAATATGTCATTTTCACTCCAGCTGCTGGACAAGAGATGAAGACAAAAGAAGAATTGTCTTCTGCCTATTAATATTATGGATATTGCTCATTACTGGTTTCTCTGATTAAGAAAAAAGCAGGTAAAAAAATCATCTGGTGACCACTCCTTCATTTTACTAATGTGGCATCTGTATGTAGGAGAGAGTATCGTTTTGGTTTTTGCTCTTTTGTTTTTTTGTGGTTTTTTGGGGGGGAGCTCTCAGCATCTCTTTGTTTTAGAGAACCATGCCTTTTTACAACTCTTGGTCTATATGATTTGGAAGGGATAAACTCCATTCCCCTAGATCAGGGAGGACACATGGACAGAGAACTCCATCCTTGGGTAAAAGGGTTCAGTTGAGGAATGGGTACTTGGCATCAGCAGGTCAATGAATGTTAACCCTCAGGACTTGTGCTGAAACCCTCAGGAAAGAAGAGCTCTTTGTTCTCTTGGGTCATGATCTCTAGCTGTGAGAATGAGGCAAGCCTAGAAATGCTGGTGGCCATGTTATCCACCACATTAGAAGTGGTTTCCCGAGAGTGAATCCAAAACTGAGGAAGGCAGGGCCAAGACAGAGAGAGAGAAAACTAGGCAATTTCTTGATGGCAATATTTGCACTACTGGATCTAGCCCTCCTGAAGCTAGAAACACTTCTGAAGTTTTAAGTTTTTTGAGACAATAAATCTCTTTTTAGAGAAATTTTATTTGGGACTATAGCTAAGTGGATTTTTATTAATGTACTTTAGGAGTCTAAATCTTTATAAAGAAACTTTATGTATAATTTTACCATTTTGCCAAAAATGACTGAAAAAAGAAAACTGTCTTGTTTAGAAACTTAATATACAATATAATTTTTAATAAAATTCTCGACTTGGAAAAATAATTTGACCGTCATTTTAGAAATTGTGCATTTTCTCCAATTTTTAAAAGTCTCGGCCTAAAAATATTCATTATAATTTCTTTTTTAAAAAAATCTCTGTTGTATACAGTTACGTACAACCTTTTCCCAATTATGTCTGTTTGTATATTTGTTTATTCTCTCTTTGTAAATCAGTTATATAATAGGTGTGTCTATCTTATTAATCTTTGCAATGAAGGAATTTTGGGGTTATTGATTTTCTGGTTTTTTTGTTTTTCTATTTCATTTATTTCTGCTTTTAAATTTGTCATTTCTTTCCTTCCACTTGTTTTATGTTTAAACTTCTGGTTTTTTCCCTAAAGCTAAAAATTTTCTGCTAGTACTATTTTAGATTTTGATATGTAAAAAGTTCATGTATTTCATTTTCTAAATATTTTGTGAACTCCATAATGACTACTATTTAATCAATGAGTAATAAAGAAGTTTAATTTTTTAAATTTGTTTTGCTTTCTAATCATATCTGGTAATTTCGTAGTTTTCTTTTTGTTGTTTTCTAATTGAATTGTTGTTGTAGAAAGAAATCAAGATATTATTATTGATACTTACGTTTTCACTAAGACATGCTTTGAAGGCTAACACATGATTGGTTTTGGCAAATAATCAATATATTTTTCACACAGAAAAGCATATTTGCTAATAGGTAAGTACAAAGTTTGATATGGAGTCCATTTGAGTAAGCTTGTTAGTTGTGCTTTTTAGCTTTTCTATATTCCTCTTAATTTTTATTTTGGCTTGATTAATTCATTCACTCATTTATTTATTCAACAAATGTTCATTAAGTGACCACTGCCTGCTAGCTACTACTTTAGAACTTCAGGATGCAGTAAAAAAAAAAAATAATAATAATTGTTCTTGTCATCATGAAGCTTAATTTCCCCAAGGGGGAGACCCTGATAATTTAAAAGGCAGGGAAGGAAGAAAGGAAAGAAGGAAACAGGGAGGGAAGGAAAGAATAGAGAAATATATAGAATATCAGGTGGCGATAAGTACTATCGAAAAAATAAAGCAGACAAAGGATGAAGAGTGCAAGAGTGGGCAAGGGCAGGGAGCTGCTTTCAGCGGGGAGACAAGGAAGGGCTCACCGGGAGGCTGTATGTGAGTGAAGTCTCCAGGAAGTGAGGGTGTGAAACACGTGGGTATCTGAACTTAGAGAAATTATCCAGTACAAAAGTCCTAAAGTGAGAGTGTGTCTGGTATGAGCAACAGACGTGAGGAGCCCGTGCAGCTACAGTGGAATAAGAAGGGGAGAGAGGGGGATGACAAGTTCAGTGAGGAAAGGCAGTGTGTTGGGGATGGGGGGCAGATATCACGCGAGGTCTTTGCTATTTTTAAAACTTTGACTTTTATTCTGAGTGAGGCAAAAAGTCATTGGAGAGATGTGGAGTGAAAAATATGAACATGATCATAACCAGGTCACTCTGAATTTCTTTTTTTTTTTTTTTTTTTTTTTGAGAACCAGCTCTAGGAGACAAAGGGAGGAGAAGCAGGGAGAACAGTGACAGTAGAAGATACAGTAGCAGGTGACTGAACTGTGCTTGTAAAAAACTATGTGGCCTGGGCCAGAATGGTATCAGTGGACGTGGTAAGATGAACGGATTCTGAACATGGTTTGGCAATGTTGTTGGCAAGATTTGCTGACGGAGTAGACTTCCAAGTATGAAAAATAAAGGAGTAAAAAATTGACTCCAAGAATTCTTGATCTGAGCTAGTAGAAAAAATGAGTTGTCAATTTTGAAAAGAGACATAATGGAAGAAGAAGCAAATTTGGGCTAGGAAGATCAAAAACTCAATTTGTGATGCTAAAATTGAATAGTTGTTAGACCCATCCAAGTAGAGACATCAAGAAGCAGATTGAATCTATCAGTTCAGAAGTCAGGAGAGAAATTTGGATAAGAGATGTAAATTTGGGCATCAGTGAAGTAAGAAGAAAACCAGAAGAATGTGATGCCTGGAAGTGAAGGATGAGTGAATGATCAGTCTGTGAAATGGTGAAGTTAGGTCAAGTAAGACATGGAGTGAGAATTAATGTCAGTAGTTGTGGTGAACTGATGGGTGAAAAATGATCTCAGATGTTCCAATATGATTGTGAGTCTTTCCACTGTCATCTTTTGTGCATATTTGACGCTATGTTATTAGCTATACATAGATTTAAAATGTTATGTTTTCCTGGTAAATTGTTTTCATCACTCTGTTGCAGCTATGTCCCTAAAGTGTTTTACCCTCTTCAAATTCTACAGGCCTAATAATGACATGACTGTATTAGATTTTTTAAATAGTAATTCCCCAGGATACCTTTTGACATTCTTTAGTTTGAACCACTCTATGTCCCTTTTACATTTACCTCTTGTAAGAAGAATCCATTTGAGTTTTAAAATCCAGTCTGAGAATCATTGTCATTTAAGCTTTGATGTTAGTCTACTTAGAGTAATTAAAGATATATTTTGCTTTATTTCAACCATCTAACATCATGTTCTCTATTTATTATGCTTTTATATTTGTTTATTTCTTTTTTTTCTGATATTCATTGAATTAATCAAGTTTTCTTCGGTTCAATTTTTCCTCTTCTCTGGCCTTAGAGTGTGCATACTATTTCTGTTATTTTAACAGTTTTTAACATGTGTCCTTGACTTAACATAATCTAAAGTTAATCTCCTCCCTCTTCTCCTGACACTAAAGAGACTTTGAAAATTTTCAGTCTTATCATGCCTTCCTTTTTCATACACGTTAGTTTTCCACTATTTTACTTTACTCCAAATGAATGATTATTATCTTTATTATTTTATATGTAGCCATTGCCGTTTAGATTTGTCCACAATATTATCTCTTGTGAGGGTGGAGCGGTTCACCTAACTTCTTATATTGCTCTCCTTCCTTCTTTCTTTACCTTTCTTTTATCTAAAGTTCATTATGCCAGTTATCAATTGTTGCTTCTCAGATTCAAATCTACCCTTCAATATTTGCTCTGCGATAATGGAAGCAATTCCTTTAAGCATTGCTTCTGTACCGTGAGTCTGATGTGACGCTTTCGCAGTAGAGGGCATGGAGAGGCATTGCTGTGGGAAGGGGTGCTCCCGCCGTGTCTGGATGCACCACTGATCAGTAGTGTGGGTGTGAGGACATTCAGCGGTGATTTGCTCCAGCCACACACCCAGAACACAGAGTCTCTTGGCAACCTCGTAGCTGCAGGGTGGCCTGGTGATCACCTTTCATGGTCCTCTCAACACAGGTACCGTGAATTCTACCTACACTGGCACCCAGCCTGCTCTGCGCACACCTCGTCCCTGGAGATTTGTCTCTTACAGCACTGGTGACACGGTGGCCTGCAGGCCTGCAGTCGGAGATCTGACTGATGCGGCCCTTCTGATGAGGCGGTCCTGGCAACAGGAAGACTCAGCTTCAGATCTCCTGCCCAGCCCGGTACCTGCTGCACGCCTGCATGCCTGGCCACCACCTGCAGCGTGCCTGCAGCTTGCCTCCGCACTGGGGAGTCCAGTGGCTACTCTGCCTTTTACACTCTAGCTGCTTTCAAGCTTTTTAGTGGCTTTTAAGCAGGAACTTCATTTGAAGTTCCTAGTATTTGTTGTGTGCTGATTCTCACGGTGAATTTTTTCCTCAAGTGTTTTGTAAGTTTTCATCGCACATTTTTCTTCAGACAGGATTTATCTGTAAAAATCCTATCTTTCATGATTGAGTGCACATTCTTCAGTAGAAAAGTTTGGCCTTTTCTTCTGCAAGCACCATTTTTATATTAACTTGTCACCATGGAATTCTCAGACCATGCAGATAGTAAAAAGTACAATCTCTTATCCAGTGAGACATGGGAATGGTTAAAGTTATCAGAAGGGACTTTATTCCCACCCAGAGTCCAAGCCAAGAGGGACAAACTTCCTTGTTATCTCACTGAGACAGTGGGTCATTTTTTCTAGTCTACGCTTTCACTAAAATTGCAGCCCTTGTAGGGTCCGGGCTTTACACAGTGTTCTCAGTTACAGTCTTTTGTCCAATGTGAGCCCATTTTCCTGTGAGCCAGTGTGCACGCCTAACACCCTACGTTACTATTATAAGACCGGCAACCACAGTTCTGTGATATCAACTCCCTATTTTATAGCTCTCTTGGCAGCCGGTGTCTTCCCTTGTTTATTGATAATCTAAGCTATGTTTTCAGAAAGACGTTTTCTATATCTTATCTAGCATTATGAGGTGTTTTTGTTAGGAGAGTTTCAGTTTATCTATTCTATCACGTTACTAGATTTTTAAAAATTGTAATTATTATTTTAAAAGTGTTTTCCACAATAAAATGTAGGTTGTCCTTTTTCTGACACAAACAGCTGTTGAAAAGCTGTATTGCAACTGGCATGATAATCTGGGAAAGAGAAATATAATTTTCTTATTGATCATTCTTTGTTTTCCAATGTACTTCTGTTAAGCAAAAAGTGTTAAAGTGCTCTTAAAGCAGAGAACATAATTTTACTTGAGCCTTTGAGTCATTTTAATTAGTCAATGTTTTCAAAGTGCTTTTTGAGATGAAATCTTTATTCATCAGCAAACCCAAATTTGTTTTCTTTTTTTTGTTATCATAATGATGCCTCCTTTTAAAGATGCTAATTGGCCCACCTGCCATGAAAGAACAATTTCACCTTTGCATTAATGAATAGAAACAACATACCTAGGCATCCTATTTATTAATTCACATGTTAAAACTTCATAGGCAAGAAATATATATTTTTTCCTGTTACAATAGCAATGAAAATGCAATGAAGGAGAATATTTTGGCAATGCTATGCATCTCCATAAAATAGAATGCTGCCTGTGTGGGAGCCAGGAGAGAAAAGCCATTATTCTCATTGTTTCCATATCATTGTTTCTATATGTATGGGAAACATTCCCGTATTTCTCAGCAGTGTAGACCTTACTGAAGTAGTCCATTCTCAACACCTGTCTTATGAATATTGTTTTATGCTATTTCTATAGAGGGAAAGAATTATTAAATTATATTTTTAGCATTTAAATAAAAGCTGACTCCAAAATCATAAATTCAAACAGAATATCAAAAGTCAGGCTTAAAGAACGTGAGAAGTATTTAGCAATCTAAACAGCAATGAAATGGTTTCTTTCAGGTTCTTTTCTGACATGCAAAGAGAAAATATTATGCTTTCTGTAATGCTATCCAAATATTCCTTGGCATTTTTTTTGTAACTTGTATTTTTCCTCATGTTGTATTTTATTGGATATCAGATATCTGATATGACATTTGAAGTGACTTATTTCTTCTGGATTTTTAATAAATCTTCCTTACAGAATGAAAACTATTTGGAAATCAACATTAATATCCCTCTCATCTGAGAAAAGTGAAAGGGCTATAAAAATCTAGTACAGAAATCTGAGTATACTATAGCTCTTATAAACCTTAAATCGAAAAACAAACTTTTTCATGATACTGAAAAAAAGAGTTGCTCCTAAAAAATATTTTAGAAATAAATTCAATCCAAATGCTTCTTTTTCAAAAATTCGTTTTAAGCCTTTGTTCCATAATAACACAGTCTGGTATATGAACAATTCACTAATGGCAAGCATTTGGGGATGCCATGTTACCTCTTTTGTGGACCAAGGTACCCTTGAGTGCACTGAAGTACTCATTCATTAAAATGGCACCCCAGAGCCAAAAGAGCTAAGCGAGCACTGAAAACCTACATTATTATCAGCAACCGTGTTCTATCACAGGATAATCTATCCAGTTCATTTATAAAATGAGTCCACGAGAAATTTTTGAAAATCCAATGATATATAATTTTATAAATCTGGCTTCTAAACAAAAGTCTTCTATATTAATTTCAAAATTAACCAGGTTGGCTTATGAGTTTTCATCCTATCCTATTATCCATAGTTTATCCACTATGTCTAAACAAGGAATTTATAACAACTAAGCAAAGAAATTTTCAATCATCAAGGAAATTGATTGGAAGCAATTTAGAGGACTGCAGGTGTGTCTGTAATTTAAGACTTAGATGTTTATCTACCTTTACAAATAGTCCTAGTGGTGGATAAGTAAGAGGTGACTATGACACGTTCTCTGCTCTCAATAGTCCCAAGTCTGAGAGGAATCAGACATGTGATCTGCAGGTATAAAGCAGTGAATTAATACAATGACAGATCACTCTTCTAAGTGCCTTGAAGGCAAAAAGGACATAGTAGTCAACTCCACTTGGGAAGCTCAGAGAACACTTCCAGAGGAGGTGTTTGCACTACGATTGAAAAATGAGTAGGAGTTCTCCAGATAGACAAGGTTAACAAGAGGAATCCCAGCAGAGGCATGAAAACTGATGGCAGTTTGAGGGAACCCTGTATATTCGGCATGACCGGAGCATTAAGTATACCCAGGGAGGCAGTGGAATTGAGGTTCCAAAGACACACATATATGTTTATTCACACTTTAATATTTAAGTCATTTAAAAAAATGTACAAATAAAAATAATGTTTTTGACACATTGAGTTAAATCAGAAATATATGGATATAGATACATAGTATATTATTAAAATTAATTTCACCTGTTTCATGCTGCTCCCATTTGTGGCTTGCATTATATATTTACATATCTTTATTGGGCAGTGCTCTAGACTATGAGCTTCTCGTTTCTGTATCCTCTTTGCCTAAGATGGTGCCTGTTATACAGTTTATACCACACACATTGGAAAGCAGCAAAAGGAAACAGAAGGGCCACCAGAGACTCTGTAATATAGTAAAGAACAGTTGTTATCAAATGATTTCTCTCTGAATAGTGGCGTTCTTGAAATTAGATGGTGGTGACTTACTACTGATATACAATAATAATAGTCTCCTCTCAGTTTTGGCAAGCATAGGTCAAATGAAAGGATTTTCTTAAACTAGTATTTTTTGCTCATGAATTTTTAATTAACCTCTGTTACCAGTTGCTGCTTTTGTGCTATAAAATAAATGATCAAGCAGTTGATATAATCAATACGCAAGATGGAAAACCGCCCCCATCCATCAAACACTGAGAGCTTCCCCAGAAACAATATTCTGGGCCCCTCTGCAACCTATTTCCAAACTTCTTCCGTTCCTGTTTGCTTTACTCTTGGCTTCTGACCTTTGATTGCCTGCTTTGTTTTGGATCTTCTGCCCTTCGGACGGAAGTCAATATTTGTCTTTGCTAACCTTGATGTTTGATGCTACTATAGGTTTTGGTTCTGTCTTCCCCTTCTGGCCTTGGGTCAGGGGAATCATATTCCAGTTTTGGCCTCCTGGCCCTCCCAGCTAATTCTAAATTGTGTCCACAGAAACATAAGCTGTTAGATCAAGAAGACATATTGCCCTGAGCTCTTTGACTCTGAGCAGCATGAATTATTCCTAATGAAAACAGCATCGGTTCCCATAGTCCACAGTCCACTGCATGCCACTGATGACCATCGTCGTACTCTCTACAAGAACAGGGGAAAGTTTCTTCCCAGAAATTCATGGTGGTTAGGAGCTGTGGGACATTATTGAGAATCTAAAGAGTAACCTGATTGCTGGTAAAAGAGTGAGATGCTAAAGAAGATTTACGTGATATAGGATGCATAAACTAAAAACTGTGAGAAGTATCACTTCCCTAGTTTCTTTAATTCAATTTAACTCTGATTCTCTACCCCATCCACCGTGGTTTGCATAATATTCAATCTCAGGGATCTCCCTGTCTCCTAGGTTTGCACCTAGGAGACATGAATATGAAATATGTAAGCAATGGCTAAAAAAATTAAAAAAGGCAAAAAAACCCAAAGATGGCTTTTTAATTTTCAACACTGTGATGGCCACTGATGTCTCAGAGTCCAAGCCCACGGTAGTCCTCTAATCTCTGATGTTTGTTAAGTCCTATGCCACTCACGGATTTGAAAACTCTAAGGCTTGAAATATTCATGACATAGATCCCATCTCCCTAGGCACTCATCATAATTTTCACATTCAAGTTTTTCTGTACTCTTCAGGGCAGCCACAGAGCAGTATGTAGTATAGAGATCCCGACTATTCTGGGGACACACAAATCTTTCCCCTTTTTCCCATTCCGGTGAATTTGTTTTCATTTCCTTACCCTCAAAGACTTCACCCTCTCACCTCTCAATCTGGGAATACCTTTTAATTATAAATGCCCATAGGATTTTACAAAGGACAGGAAGAGTTATTGACCTTAGGTTGCTTTTTCTAAGGCTCTGGCTCCTATTGGACACAGGAATTAAGATAAAAAGCAAAAAAAAAAAAAAAACCCATAAATGGATGTTTAAACCACTTAATGTGGAATAAGCACTATGAAAACCACAGGTTTAGACAATGGCTTCTTTGTGTTTTACTCTATCTCCAGTAGCTAGTATAGTATTTTGCTGGTAAATATAGATTATATAAATGAATGAACAAACAAATGAGTATTCAACAAAATTTACACTGACTTCATCTTTCCTAAGGTATACCAAATTTAATCTGTCTCTGTCACTTTCTCAAGATGCCCACATAAATTTGTATATCAATATTGCAACTACCTCAACATCAAAGAAACAGACCCTGTAGTCATGATCTGAACCTTCAGTGGTGCACACATCAGACAAGCAAAATGTAATCCTACATATTTCAAACATCTTTTTTATCAAGCAAAAAGTTCATGGGCTTATTTTTTCTCCACTTCTGTATAAGCAACTTTGGCGGCAAGACTGCTAAGTCTCCTACCAATTCTAATGTGGAAAGAGTATACAAATTACTGCTAGGCCAAAAAACCCTGCAAAATCAGCTTTCATTTACAGAAAAATAAATGAAAAGATAAGACAGAGTGTGGGTGAAGTTCTAATGCCTTCAACATGTCTCATGGTTGACAGAACTCAATTTTTTGCTTCATTCACTAAAAAATGATCTACATTCATACTATCTTTTCTCCTTCCATCCCTCTTCAGTATACGAAATGTTTTTAACCCCTTTTTGAAAGCTCTTTTGACTGTGTTTGGGATATGTATTAGCCAGCTTTGCTGTAATAACAAACCTCCAAATCTTTGGGACTTACAACTTCAAAGGTGTACTTCTCAGTTGCCTGGTGTCATTGGTGGGCCAACTATAACTTGCTCTAGGCTGCACCTCTACTCTGCAAGTCTTATCATTCCAGGTTGCAGGCGGAGAGAGCAGACCACAGGCAGAGCACATCATCTTCACAGCAAAAGGGAAGAACAACAGAACTGATGATATATTTCGAGTCCACTCATATTCTACTGACCAAGCATGTCAGGTGGCCAAGCCCAGAGTCAATGGGATGGTGATGTCTAATTGTCTTACAGGGAAGAGGGAGTGAATAATTTTACATAATAATACATTAGGCCATAGGATCCTTCTTGCTTTCTTGGGAAGGCCCCTCCATCAATGATCTTCTCACGGGCATATCTTCAACTTCTCTCTCTACTCACTCTCTTCTCTCCATACGTAAGCAAGCTTAAGTCCTTTCCATTAAAATAAACTCATTCTTCAAATACAAGTTCCCTCTATTTACTACCCAATTACTCTACTTTTTCCCAAGATTCTTGAAAGAGGAGTCAAAGTCTACTGCCTCTATTCCTTCTTCAACACATTGCACTGTGGCATTTCCCATCCTATCCACAAAACCTTAAAGTAGCTATTGCTGGGGTTACCGATATCTCTTTATTACTAAGTTCAATGAGCACTTTTTCAGTCTTCATCTTCCTTGACCTCTTTGCCAAGACAGAGTGCTATTGGCCACCATGGAGACTCTCATTGCGCTTGGTAACTCTACATGCCCTTCTGGTTTGATTCCTATTCTTATGGTTGCAAACTTTAAGTATCCTTTGAAAACTCCTTTTCTTCCTATTGTGGGTTTGTGGGGACCCAATAAATAGTCCCCTCTTTTTTTGAATCAGTTTGGAGACAACTGGGATATAGGCAGGGAAGTCAGGTAAGTGGAGATAAAAATGTAAGCTGTGCTTATTGATAAAAGCTGTATTAGAGATGTGGTTTAGATGTGCAATAACACTGAACTTCCTAAAACTGAAACTGAGAGGTAGACAGACATGCCTACTGAGTGCCACGCAGTGGTGAGCTCTCATGGGCCTCCCCATGGGGACAGGCATTTCGAAATTGCTTTTTGAAGAGCTCTCTGTAGGGAGGCAGGTGCCAAAGGGGACAAAGAAGAAAGCACTAAGCCTTCCCTGCTCTGGAAGGACAGTTCCTCCTTTTGAACTTGCCAATCTGATAAGAAACTCCTGTACTCTCTAATTGACAGAGCAGTGAAAGGTCAGGCCTGTTACTCTAATGGAATTCCCTCTATGCAGAAATACAAGCCAGAAAGAAGGACGTCCTCTCCTCACCCCACCTTCTTTCCCCAACAGCACCCATTTTTTTAACATTGGTGTACCCTCAGTGGATTCATTTCCTAGGATTGCCATAACAATATACCACAGACTGGGTGTCTTCAATAATGGAAATTTAATTTCTTGCAGTTCTGGAGGCTGGAAGTCTAAGACCAAAGTGTCCAAAGATTACATTTGGTTCCTCCTGAAGCTTCTCTCTTTGGCTTACAGATGGCTGCCTTCTTGCTGTGTCCTCACATGGCCTTTGTGTATACACATCCCTGATCTCTCTTTCTCTTCTTATGAGGACACCAGTCATATTGGGTTAGGGCCCACCCTAATGGCCTCATTTTAACCTAATTACTCTTCAAAGTCCCTGTCTCCAAATATAATTACATACTAAGGTATTAGGTGTTAAAGACTTCATCATATGAATTTAGCAGGGGTTTGGGAAAGGACAAAATTCAGTCCATAACACCAAGGTTTCATTTACTATTGTCTTCTTAACTATACCTATATGTTCTCTGCAGATCTAACTTATTCATCTGGCTTCAACTCTCACCTGGACACTGATAGCTCTAATAACATGAATCGATGCCCTTTGGGGGTCATGGATGTTTAAGGAGCAATATGTGTGAGAAGACATAGTCAGGAAGGAAGACAATGACAGGGACAGTGAGCTTTCTGAAATCCAATGCATCATCAGGCCTAGACGTGAACCCAAAGGAAAAAGGAGCTATAAATAAAAAGTAAAGGAGCAGTTTTATGGGATCTTTGTGAAACCTCAGGCACAAGCAGTTTGGCTACAGTACCGCTGGAGACACTGTGGTCCTACGTTGGGGAAAGAAAAAGTCTTCCAGTTTCTTTGAGGGACATGGAGTGCCCTGAGGACGATGAGGAGCATGTTGTCAATGGCACCTCATAGCTTTGGAGGTGCCCCAGTGTGGCAGGTAAGCAAAGAAGCAGCATTATCAGGAGAGGCAGAATGGAGCAGGTCCATCTCTTGAGGACCTTGTGGGGAATCTCAGAAAATCTAAGGGAGATTTGGAGCATAGACTTGAGGTACCACAGAAATGCAAGAGAGTGTCATGAGCAGAAAATCTGGGTTTGAATTTTAATGTAACTGTTTTTACTCATGTTTGGAATGAGACCTGAAAGGACACAGATTACACTGAAATAGCACAAGGACCCTGCAGCACCACCCTTAGTGTCTTACTGCCACCTAAGACAAGTTACCTGGAGCGACCGGAACTCACCTTACTGCTTCTTACTTCCATGTCCTTGACAATCTGCCTTTTGTAATAAATTTCCTTTCCTGTCTTGCCACGTGGTTATTACTTCTAATTTTTCCTTCAAAACTCTGTCCAGACATCGTTTGGTTTGGGAAACCTTTATTGAGTCTTCCTAAATGTATTCTTTCCTCCTGGTATGATCTTCTATCCCATTTCTTCTCTTATTTGTCCCACAATGACTCCTTTAGACAAGGACTATCCATGAAAAGAAATGGCCCTCTGCTCTTAACTCTCAGCTTTCCAATCAGGGCCCAGCACTTACGCAGCAGTGGGGTTTGCAATAATGAGTTGTTGAAGTTTTTAATATTCATTTATGTTAGGCAAAGCTCTGGCCTGTGAACAGATAAATGTTGGAAAAATATTAGAGAACAGGAAGCCTTTCTCCATATTTCCCATGCAACAAGATAGCGTAGGTGACTTCCTAAAGGGCACCATTGGTTTTCACATGGCAAAGATGACAAATTCTAGAGCACAATGAAAAGAGAGTGAGATAAATTACAGACCTATCCTGTGACAATCACTTATTTGGCTTTTATATAAGGAGTACCCACTCACTAGGAGGGAGCATTATCCTCCATTATTTCATGTTTTCACATAGTGGCATCTCCACTAGAGTCACACTCCTGGCCGCCTTCCCCAGGAGAGAAGCAATTGAGCTAACTAACTGAGGAGTCTGGGAGAAGGAACACGTCAACTCTATTCCATAAGAGCTGTGGAGCAGGCTCTTCCTCTGCGAGGGGTGGTCTGTCTTGGCCCAATAGTAAATGTGATTGAGTGGGTAGGTGTATCTAATTCTGGAGTTCTGCACTAGGAAGCAACATCCTCCAACCTAGCTGCAGAAATCACCCCCAAAACTCCAACACTGCTATGTCATGTTCACTGTGACAGCCATTGAGAATACAAAGCACAACATATGTTATGGTCCCTTCACTCAAGAAACTTATGGTTCATGGCAAGGACCAGGCACATAAAACATATAATTAGTATATAATGCGGTGAGTAACGACTGAAACGCACACTAGGCATTATGTGAGCACAGGAGGAGGACACCTAACACAGCTGGGGCAGGGGGTGGGGTGGTTTGTCAAGGAGAGCTCAAACAGCAAGCCGAGTCTCAAATGACAATTAAAAATTAGCAACCGAGATAGCAAATAACAATCACCCTTCATTGACCACTTACCATGTTCTAGGATTTATGGTAAGTGCTTTACATAACTTAGCTCCTTTCACCCTCACAACAGCCTGTGAAATAGACTATCACTTGCTTCTGAACAATGAGGACATTGAACATTTAAAAAATCATTTTTTTATGAGCTCATACAACTTTTAAGGGATAAGGACGGAGACATGCATTTTTTGGTGCTTTAAATCAGGATTCAGCAAAGTTTTTCTATAAAAAGGCCAGATAATAAATATTTGGGGCTATGTAGACTTGGTTGCAGCTATTCCTAATTCTAACATTGTAGTTTGAAAACTGCTATGGGCCATACATAAATCAATAGGTATGGCTGATAATACTTTATTTACAGACAATTTAAATTTCATATAGTTTTCCTGTGTCATGAAATATTCTTCTGATTTTTTTCACCTATTTAAAATTATAAAAGCCATTCCTAGCTGTGCAGAAGCAGACTGCATACAAACAGGTGACAGGCCAGCTTTGGTCCCCGGCCACTGAGTGTCAGTCCCTACCTTAAATGATTTTATGCCCAAATTCCTCTCTAATTCTTTGTTGTAGTTTTTCTCCTCCTCTGGGATGGCTAGGAGCTTTGTTGGTTTTATTTTGTTTTTATTAAAGTGTGAATTACTACATTTTCTTTGATGTTTTCTAAGGCAGAAAAAAATTTCTCACCTTCCCAGTGTGTCACTTAGCTGAAAGTAAGAATGTGACGGTGTATGGGGCTGCCAGTTAGAACCCATTACAATCTGCCTGCCCTGCTGTGACTCTGACATATTTCGCAGGACTTTACTTCTTGTTCTTTCAGCCTTGAACTTTGTTTTGTTTTCGTTTGGTTTTTGCCTCGCTATTCTCTGGCACATCCCTCCGAGGTAAGAAGTTCATTCCTCTGTAAGTCCAGATGGGGACAATGATGACAAGCAAAAGGATGACTTTAGAAAACAACTCTCCAGTTCCCTACTACGTGGAGGTGCTGGATGAGTCCTAGAACATTTCTTCTTCTTTCTAAAGACGAGAAGTTAAAGGCCCTTGTAGAAATTGTGGTACGGAAGCCTTCTTGTGGGAAAGGCTCTAAGAAAGTAAAATTCTCAAAGTGCAAGTCTGACCTTGTGGAAAGTGTGGAGGGAGTGGAACCTACTTTCTCAGCACTTCCATCCTTGTCTAGAGTCCCTCCTGCCTGCCGAGCGTCTGCTTACCTACCCTGCAGCCTTAGGAGCCCCAGGTCCCAAAGCACACTTTGTCAGCTCCTAGGATCAAAGTCATAAGCTTAATGGTGTTTTGTCTCTGAAATCTTTAGGATGAGAACTCTGTTCTTCTCAACACTCATGAATAAGTAACTTTTGGCAGAACTGCTAGTTGCCTACTCTAAAATCCACTCTCCCCTTTTTGGCTTGTGAGAGAACCCAAAACGGTTATCCAAGCAAATGACTGTCTGTAGAACAAAGACTAATTTTCCCAGCTTCCTTCACTGTGAGCTTCCTAAGCTATGAACAAACGACTAAAGTTTTGAACAGTGACGTGTGAGGGGAACTGCCGTTTAGCAGCTTTCAAGAAGCATGCTCAAGTGCCTGGTGTGCAGCCCTTCCGGTCCCCTTCTTTTGCTCCTTGGAAGGGGGCTGCTGTGGCTGAAGCTCCAGTCGCCATCTCGACGGTGACTATGAAGGCCACATGTGAGGGCCGGTAGGCGGAGAGCTGGAGGGAATGTCGATTTTTGATTTCGTACAGCTATCAAATTAGCTCTGGACAACTGCTGAATTTATTTTACGTGGGCAAAAAAAATAAAATTTTATCTTATTTAAACAATAATCGTATTGGGTTCCTAACAGTTTCCCCTAACTCTAAGTGATGCAATAATCAAGTTAGCCAAATTCACGTGGGGAGAAACATTGTCTCTCTGGCTTTCCGAGGCAGTTCAACTCATATACCATCAGGTAGCCCATGGCTGGTAAATGTGAGCAGAGAAATCTCCAAGGCTGATCCAGTGATTTCCTGGTTCTTACTGGTCCATTCCAGATCAGTCCTCAGTTCCACTGTGAACTCGGGGGTCTTCCACCTTCCCTAGATAGAAGATCAGCTTTCCCTCGTCCGCACCTGTCCAACCACTTACCAGCTGCGTGCCCTAGAGTAAGTTAACCTCTTTATGCTTCAATTCTTCATCACTAAAATGGTGACAGGAATAGTAACTACCTCACGGGTTTATTGTGAAGTCTATAGTGAGTTGATGTATACAAAGTGCTTAAAATATTGTCTAGCACAAAGAAATGCTAAGTGTATGCTGTTATTATTAATGTTATTATCATAAGTACTTTTGATTATTTGGACTTGATGTTGATAGCACCTGATCATCCTGGTATAGGGTTATTCTTGTTTATTTTACTCCTTTATTAGTTCATTTAAAATATTTTAGTTACCAAAAAATTTACTATTAGAAATAACCAAGTTGTATTGTTTTTACATAGGAATGGGAAAAAAAGAGAGATACTCAAGTTGTAAGAGTCAATAAAGTAAAAACTCAAAGCCCACTGCCCACACTGGTCTTCCCTTGCTCACTCTCATTGGCAACCCTTGTTGACTATTGCTTTGGCATCTTTTCAGACATGTTCTGTGCATAGAGATGCATGTAGAGACATACGAAGAGAGGAGAGATAGAGAGATCCCTTGACAAAGAGAGGCATGGATATGCATATGTCCTTTTGTTGTTTTATGAATAGTTTATACATACTATTCTCCTACTTTATTTTTTTGCTAAATATTATTTGGATATTATTAAAAAGTTTTGCTTGGGCCATGCATCGTGGCTCATGCCTGTAATCCCAGCACTTTGAGTGGCCGGGGTGGGAGTATTGCTTGAGGCCAGGAGTTTGAGACCAGCCTGGGCACCAAAACAAGACCCTATCTCTACAAAAAAAAACAAATTTTAAACATCAGCTGAGCATGATGGCATGTCTATAGTCCCAGCTACTCGGGAGGCTGAAGCAGAAGGATCACTTGAGTCCTAGAGTCTGAGGCTGCAGTGAGCTATGATCACGCCACTGCACTCCAGCCTGGGTGACAGAGTGAAACTTCGTCTCTTAAAAAAAATATATTTTGCCTCGTATTGGGGAATACTACAGGCATCTAAATTGTTTCCCGGTTTTCACTCTCATGAAAAAAAAATGTTGCATTGTACTTCCTTGCAAGGTATCTTTGTGCACTTGAGTGATTATATCTGTCAGAAAAATTCCCCAAAATCCAATTCATGGGCCAAAGTGTATGTGCATCATAGATGTTATTTTGTTTTAATGTGCAGTGCACTGATAGGAAACTTGTCCTATCTCCCACACTATCTTGGAGATTGGGTGTTATCAAACTTCCTAAATTGTTGCCAACCGGAGAGATGAAAAATAATGCTTTTATTTTTTTAATTTTTATTATAAATGAAGCTGAGAACTTTTCTGGAAATTTATCATCCCTGTTATTTCTTTTCTTTAATGGAATGTCTTTGATTTATGTCCTTCCTGTTTTTGACTCTTGCTGATTCCTGGGAACTCTGGGTTTCTGTGCCCTGGGCTGCCTCACATAGGGACCCCCTGCTGTAATTCAACCCCCTGCAGGTTCCTGACATCAGCCATTCAGTTGGCACCTTGGCCTGAGTGTCCTGGCTCCAAATTCCCTGTTCTAAGTCGGTGGGGGAGGGGATAGGGTGGGCAGATGTAGACTCACCCATCTAGGGTCTTTAGGGGACAGAATGAAAAACTGAAGCCCTTCTTTTCCAAAGCCATGGCTCCTCCATGAGGCAAGGGGATTGGTTATATGACTCTAGGCCTCTCTAAGTTAGTGTGAGGTCCAGGGTCTCCTACAGCACGACCTCTTCTGGTGAGAAATGTTACTCTTTAGTAAGGGCTCTGCAGAAAGCCCACCAAGTTCTACCGTTTTACTGCCATCCCATGTCAGAGTTGAATCACTGTGGGAACGGCTGAGAGAGGCAGCGTCCTCCAGGAAGTAAGGTCTCCTGAGCTGGGGCCATCCATAGCCCACGAGATTCACTCTGGCTGATACACTTCCCAGAGTTCCAGGCATCACCTCCAAGCACCAACTGCAGCTCCAAAATACGGAGGAAGTAATAGAGAAAGCGGAGTTCAGAAAACCAGGTTCCAGCTCTAGCTTCGCCACCTCCTCATGTCAGATTCTGGGCTTAAATTCTCTAATCTTCCATTCCTTCATCTGTGAAACTGAAGAAAGAAGATTCGTGCTTTCTACTTCTCCGAGCTATTGTGGAGACCAAATGAGCAAGTATATTACAATAATAAAGGGCCGTACTATTATTATTGTTGTTGTTATTGTATATTATTATTATTATTATTATATTGTTAGTAGTGGCAGTCATAACAGCAGCAGTAGCAGTACCATCAGCAGTTCTTTACTCCTTATTTAATTCCCTCCCTGTGCCTCAGTTTTCCAATCTAAAAAATGGGGATAACCATCATTCCTACCTTATGTGATTGTTAAGAAAATCAATACACTTAAAATAGTGCCTGGAACATAATAGACATTGCATATGTATAGCTATTGTTATCGTGAGGGAATATAGACTCAGTGTTGACCGGCATCTGATTTATTTTTTTCCAAAGGAAACTGGAAAACCAATTTTTAGGTGAAATTTCCCAATTTTTCAAAATATGCCAATCGAGTAAAATATATCTATGGATCATGATTTTGGAAGGTTCAAAGTTCAAATCATGTTTTCAAGAACTTGTGCAAAGTTCTGTGTTGTGAAACCAGTGTGTGTAAGAACCCCAAGAGGCCTCTTAAACTCTCCTCTACAATTTCCTACGAAAAGGCATAGTTCAACCCACTCTTCCTTACTCAGGAGAGCCCGTTTGCTCTCCGCCCACAGATGTTGCAAAACCTTACTTTTCATTCACCCCAGGGAGTGCCTGAACTCAGGAAGCTAGGGCACTTGGCAAACGCAACAAATTCCCCTTCGGAACAAAGAGGCACAGTTATAAAGCCAGCTCCAAGAATACACCGCCAGTGCCATCTTATAGCTCTCCAGCCAGCAAGCCATCTGATCTCTGAGAGTGACTTTGGATTACACGGCACCAACCAATCAGTCCACGCATCCTCATGTTTTTCCAATCCACCCATGTCCTCCTCGCCAGCACCCAGTCTGTACCTATCCATGCCCACCATCTCTTTCAAGTTCCAACTCAACAACTCACTTCTCTGGCCCTGCTCTTTTCTAAGAATGCCCAACTTCCACATTTTCCTGGGCATTTAAGTGTTCAGTCCCCACCACAATAGGCTCCTGTGTGTGTCTAGCGAGTCAGAATGGCACAGTGAAACTCTCCAAGATCTTGACCCTTGACAGAAGACGGTTTAATCCTAGCTCTGTCATTAGCCTGCTATGACCTTGGGCAAATTACTCAGTAGTTTGTTCCTCGCACTGTCAGGTGAATAATTACAACTGCATTGGAGAGTTGTTGCAAGGATTAAATCGCATAATATATGTAAAGTACTTAGTTCTGTGTTTGACACATGGTATGAGACCTATTACTCTTAGTTTTACCTCTATTTTCTGGTAGTTTCATGTAATTATTTTCTTTTAACATCCAAATTGCCCATCCCTTGACAACAGAAACTGAGTCCTATCTTTTTTTAAATCTCATGCAATTGTCTAGCACAGGCTGTTTATGGCTAAGTCAATAATCACTTCTGAAATTATTGGGATGTTTACATAATATTGAGGTGAAAGGTGAGAGAGACATATGAATCAGTTTCAAAAGTTGATGGTCTCAACAAAATTGGCATAGTATTGTATGAAATGGTGTTTCTTCAGATACTGAAAAAAACAATCACAGAAGTTTAACTAAGAAAACCTGAGTTACAGCAACATTGGTAAAATCTCACACTTTCTAAGCTTTTGTGTCCTTGTCAGTAAATTGTGCTTACCAACACCTGACCTGCCTACCTTTCCAGGATGTTTTGAGAATCAATGGCCATCATTATCATATTACTGTTCGAAATGAAAACATTTTCAAACAGTAATATAATATAAAAATGAAAGACCTGAGAATGGCCGGATAATTTATACCTCTTGTAACTACCTAGGAAAGGAAGAAAGAAGCCAGCTATTTCTCCTGGAAACTGCCCCAACCCCCCAGCATTGTTAGGATTTGAAGCCTTGAAATGCATCATAATCTCATCCTCCTCTGCATGACCCAGGGAGGACAGGAGATCAGGCTGTACTCCCCAAGGCTACGACAACAAGCCAGATCTTCTTGCTCTCTAAACTCTAACCCTGCACCTGGATTAACCCTGCTGTGGCTAAAACTAATTTCTAAAATATCAGGAGCATTTATGGTAGCAAAGTCCAGATGCTTACCCAGAAATGTTCTCCTCTGAGTTGACTACATTTACGGAGAATGAAAAGTGAAGAGAATTCTGGCATCTCTGTAGATTCAAGTAAACTCAAACTTTATCTCTAGACTAGTCCCCCTTTTTGAAGCTTTTTAAATAATGTTGTTTTGGTTTCTTTTCATCTGTTTCTGTTGGTAGTCTGTGGAGGTGTTTGTCACTTGACAATTGGGAGTTTGGAAAAAGGTAGAAAATTACTATCTGATAGCTATTCCTTGCCTTTTTGAAAGAACTTAATATGAGAGCAGCTAGTCTCATGTGGAATCATATGGTAGAAAAAAAAATGTCTGCCATCTTATTTCTATCCAGGGTGTGGGCACTGGTGCAGGTGGATGTAGCATACCATGAAGCAGAAGGAAGGCCAGCTGGCTAGTGGCCAAAAAGCCTACCTTGCAGTCTACCTTGCAGTGTTGCATTCATTGTACTAGTAGGGATGGGCGATCCCTGGAGCTCGAAGACTTCATGCTATCAGATCACGAGACTGGATCACAGTACTGAGGCTAGACTTACCCTCTGCAAACTGCCCAGAGATTCACATAGAAATCCAGGCCTCCAATTCAGTGACTTACATTGGGAGGTACAAATTCAAGAGCTAAAGACCATATCCAGCCTGCAGGAGTCTTTTTGGTTTACTTGTCTTTTATTTTATTTGTGGGACCAAATGATATTTTACACAATTTGAGCCAAATTTTAAAAATCATTTAAAAGTATATTTCTGACAGTCTTGGAAAATCAGATCTGGCCCAATGCTTTCCCGAATGGCAGCAATTGTCGCCTGGATCTGAGCAGTGCTGCCCCTTTGCACAAAGTTTGTGTTTCCCAGTTTTGCACATCTCTCACCATTTCTGATTATTACCCAACACACTGGGGCCATTTATCATGGTGCTGGCATTGTTTTGCCTGTAATAGAAATATATCTCTTCTATAGTTATGTCTCTATCGAAATTTGGAAAGCTGAATTGAAGGCTAGAGGGAAGATTGTTTCAAGGAAATTGAAAGAGAATGTATTTCCTTTTGAAAGTAAAGAATAAACATTCTGATATAATCACATATATGATACATGTATATATAATACTTATATATTTTTAAATATATATATATCATCATCATCATCATTCTCTTCCTGTCACAAGCTTCACCATTCTCCAAAGAAGAATCACAATATCTTTAGCCTTGAAGAATTTCAGAACTCACTGATTGTAAAGGACTGTTTGTGAGAGAATCTAAGTTCACTCTAAGTCAATTCTATTTTACAAAAAAATTCTATCTTTAAAAAAAATGAAGAGACAAGAAAAGAAAAAGGAAGGAAGGAAGGGAGGGGGGAAGGAAGGAAGGAAGGGAGGGAGGAAGGGAGGGAGAAAGAAAGGAAGGAAGGAAGGAAGAAATTCCCAACAATCCCAAAACAAATTTTCCGGTCACTTGACTTTCTGAAAACAAAATAAAAGGCAGTAAAGTGTATTTGCATTCGTACTGAAATTCTGACCATAATCTAAAGCTGCCTTTACTTGGGGGCATTGGTGTTGGTGATTCTGAGAGGAACAGCCCCAATTTTTAACCTTTCCCAAAGCCTGTGGGACAGAGTTTGAAACCTAACAATGTAGGGCTGCCAAAGACTCACTCTTTGGAAGAGAGGTTAATGCTCTTGGGGGCTTCCCTTTAAAAGTAATTTCAAAGGCCCTCACTGAGGGAACCAGGGGTATAAAATCTGAGTTTCAATTGACTGAAACCTAAAATGTGGGGAAGGCGGCAGCATGGCCCAGCAGAAATGGGGACGTGATGTGGACTCTGTCAAACTGAAATCTGAATTCCAATCCTTCCACCTGTGATTAATGTGACCTTGAGTGGGTTTCTTCATTTCTCAGTGTTCCAAGTCCCCATTTATGAAACTTGGGTGACTTCTGCTTCACAGAGTTGATGAGAAGATCACAAGAGGAAACATGGTATACGGACCCAGGGTAGGCACTCTTCAATGCCGGTTCTGATTTTCTTTTTCGTTTCCTTTGTATACAATATAAAAACCACCTTGGACTTGAATGCTGACTTACAATTCTGTGCCACATAACTATGTTATGGTCGAGTAGAGACTATATGATGACAGCATGTGTGTTGATAGTCCTGTAGGATTATAATACAGTATTTTTACTGTAATTTCTCTATGTTTAGATACTCAGACACTTACCATCATGCCTATAGTATTCAGTACAGTAACATGCTGTGCAGGTTTGTAGCCCAGGAGCTATTCCATACAGCCTAGGTGTGCAGTGGACTATACCACCTACGTTTGTGTAAGTACACTCTACAATGTTCCAACAATGACGAAACTGCCTAACAATGCATTTCTCAGAATGTATAAATGACAGGTGACTGCATTTGCCAGACCAATGCCCCTTACCCTAACTTCCAGTTTTCTCTACTTTTAAAGTTGCTCCAGTTCTTTTCTGAGCATTTTAATAGATTGTATCAGAGATTATTCTTTTTCTGTAAATGGCCAGACTAGAAATATTTTAAGCTTTGTGGGCTTTATGTCAGTCAGGATTATTCCACTCTGCTTGCCATTCTAGCACAAAAAGTAGCCATAGATAATATATAAATGATTGTGCGTGGTTGTGTTCCAAAAACCTTTATGAAAACAGGCAGCTGATCTGTGGGTCATAGTTTTCTGCATGTTCCACCATTTCCTCCAACTTGACAAATCTAAAATGAGCCCACATCACCTCCTGATAAGTTCTCCCACCTTCTTTCTGGCCATCTAAGTTCATGCCTGGTATATTATAACAGTAATGACCATAAGCTTTGAGGTAAGACAGATCTAAGTTAGACCCAAGTTTGAATCCCAACTCAAATGCTCATAGGCAGTCCTTGTCAAGCTCAACATTCTCATTTTTAATATGGAAATAATGTTACCTACCTCAAATGATTACTGTCTAGAAACAATATTATGTACATAGAGGGTCCACCACAGTGTAAAGATTTAATAAAAGCTAGTTTTTATTTCACTCCTCCTCTTCCTAGTTCACTAGCCAGTAAATTATCACAAGCTGTCCAATCTTTCTTTAACGTCTCTTTTATTTCCACACAAATAACAATTCTTAGCTATTCTGCCTAGGCTATTTAACACTCTCCATAAGTTATTTTCCTGCCTTCAGTTCACCAAACACTTGTGTTCCTATTGTGTGCAAGGAATCATGATAAAGCACTTTGGTCTTTCACAACTAATCCATTCTTCATTCTGTCACAGGTCCCTGTTTTCACTGTACCTCTGCTTTGATTAGCAGGGATAGATGGCTTCCCAGTGCTTTTAGGGTAAATTCTACAGTAAGGTCCCAACCTATCTATAGTGAAGAGTTATCATTTGGTTTGGCCTAGCCTTCTTTCAAGACTTGTTCTTCTAAAAACATCCCTTCCTTTTGGTGAATAGCTTATTGCCTCCACTCTAGCCACAGGGCTTTTGTGAGGCTGTCAATCATGGTATTTATCTATGGACACCGGGATAGACATGTGACTCAAGCTGAGTCACCTGAGTTCTTTCTTCCTTTGCTTTTTATTTTTTTTCAAATTGGGATTAGGAGAGAAGTGTCCTTTCCTTCCTAGAAGCCAAGCTAAGCATCATGCATCTTGAAGCTGCCAGTGGCCATGGTTTGGCCTCGCACAGCCTGAGAATGAAGTGTGCTAGCTGTATTTAAGACTAGTTTTTCCCTTGATCTTCTAGTAGATTGGCTAAGTGAACCAATGTATTTCCCATTTGGAATTTAGCATCAGTTAGGATTCCATCATTTGGAGCTAGGCATTCTGACTAATAAACTATCTTTTTATCAGATTCCTGTCTTATTTCTTCCCCAAACCCATCCAAGCTGGTCAACCCACTGATCAATGAAGATAATCTGCACAATCTTTTCTTCCTGCCTTTGACCAAGTTGATCTCCATGTTAGGAATGTTTCCTCTTATCTCACTCTCTGAAGCCTACACATCCTTTAAGACTCAATTCAAAACCTGCCTCTTCCATGAAGCTCTCTCTGTCTGCCATAAACACAAGGGACTGCTGTTAGCTAAATATCTAAACTTCAGCTTCTAAAGCTTGAAAGTAATGAAATCATCTGATATGATTTTCTACTTAGGTCATTAATTCTTTTTGTATCTTTCCCATCTACCAAACTACTAATAGAATCAAAAGTCTGGGCTCAATGAAACAATCTAACCAAATCCTGCCATTTTATAGGTGAGAAACTAAAGCCTAGAAGTGAAGAAATATTCCCATATCACAAGTCAAATTCAGGGCAGAATACATTAAAAGTTCCTTAAAGGTATTCATGTCTAACTGAAAATAATGAAGAATGCATAGAAAAGAAAAAACTTGAGCCAGGAGCTTAAGTTATCCAAAAAGGTCTATATTGTTAGAGGTGTGAGAGGAAAGCAAATAATTTGAAGAAAGTGCTAGAATTTGTTAAATTATGAAAAATGAAAGACCCTAACATTCCATGATATGGAGGTATTGCTAGTCAGCAAAAGTATTGGTGTACCTTTAAGAGACTCCCAGAGTGGTAGAAGAAGTTAAGGCCCTCGTCAGAGAAGGCAGTGGGGTAAGGGATGTGGCACTTGGGGACTATCCCAAGTTTCAGTTAGAGTTAGGGAACAGAAGCAAGAGATGAGAAATCCACCTAGATTATGAGAGATCTGGAACACAGTCATAATACTGAGAGACTGAGTTCAGTACAATGAGTAACAAGGAGAATGTCTGGGAGGAAGCTGTGGAGCACAGAGGAGCGGATTGGGTGAGTTATAAACAAACGTGGGCTACCAGATTGTGAGGCAGAGTAAGCAAGGAAGTTTGCTACTTCTTGTGAATCACGGGAGGGGGACACAGAAACGACTCCACACAGGAAGTGGAGATGGTGGAGGAAGGAAGTAGACAGAGGTACCAGCACATATAGATCCCTGACGGTAAAGGTTCTTCTAGTAACTTAATAACCAACCTCTTTTGGAATCTGAAGAGTAGTTTAGCAAGGTCCTGAAATACTTATTTTAAATTTTCTTTCATATTATTTTAACAATGCATATAGATGAAACTTTGATTTCTTATTCTCCTTTACCTCCACATATCTGCTATGCCTACTTGGGTCCACTTGCTGAAGTTTCTAGTATATGGTGGGATGACTTGCCTCCCATGATGTCATAGATCCATTATGTTTGCCATGTCTTTACAATGGGATCTAACCCATCATTCCACAGTTCTAAATGTATAACCCCATAGGAAAAGAGACTTAAACTTATATGCTAGCTATTAAAACACTGGTATAAGATTTGTTTCAACAGTAGGTTATTATGGAAGAGAAGAAAAGGAAGTAGAACTCAGTAAGAGAAGAGGAAGGATGAACAACTAACTACTTTATAATTCTGCCTTGGATTAGCCTAAAAAAGTCCCCACTACAAAATTCTAAACACAGAGAGCAATCATAAATAACTCTCACCTGACTGACTGGTTGGCTGAGTATCTGTGTGATGGTCTATCTAGTTTTCCAAGGACCTGCCCAGGTCTATGCAGGTATACACCAGGTATATGCAATAGAGGGTGTTTCCCAACCCTTTCAAAATGATGATGCACCTGCTAGCCATTTGGGGCACACCAGAGAAGAAAGAAACTGCTTAGCCTTCTGGCCATGTGCCACCTCCCAGTCTTTGTGGTATTTTCTTAAAATCAGAGTCACTAACCCAGAATTATGACTTGGAATCTGGAGGCTGGGTGCTTCCAAGCTCATTTCACTGAGGCAGCTCAGTACCACAGCTGCCTCATTCTCTCGGCAGACTCTTTGTGTACAAGTTTGTCTTCCTGTCTTAATCATCTTTGCATCCCTGGGTGTGCCTGCAGCACCTACCTTAGTTCCTTACAAGAGTAGGTACTCAGGAAGTGTTTAGCCCATGTGTATTTACATAGCCAGGCCTCACCTTAGGAGTTTTCTGTATTAAAGACCCCTTCTGCTCCTCTTTTACTTTGCTCTTTAATACACCTCCAGATATCAAAGAGTTCTCCATTTCCTCTTCTCCATTATTCGCTTTGTATCCACTCTCCATTCTGTATGTTGGAAAAATCGTCCTAAAGATGCCCAATTTATTCTTTAGGAAACAGTCTCAAAAACATAGTAATCCGATTTTCCAAACTGAACTATTGGAACATGTGTTCTAACCAGAAGAAATGTACGTAGTAGGTAATAGGAAGTAATATTTGAAAAGGCACTGTTCCTCAAAATCAAAAATGCAATTGTTGAAACTCAAAGAGAACAAGGAGGATGGTCTGTGGTGTAATTCCCCAAGGTCCCGCCCTGTGATCTGGTCCAGCCTCTCTCTGATCTCCTCTCCTTCCTCTCTCTTCTTCCCACAAGCTGCCCCAGCCACAATGACCTCCATTTGGTCCTTTGAATCAAACAAGTTTGGTTCTCTCTCAAATGCTTTGCACTGGCTCTTCCTTCTCCTGGGGAACCTCTTCTCTAGATCTTTGCAAGGCTTGTGTCTTCTTATCATTCATATCTCAGCATAAATCAAATGTCACCTTCTCACAAAGGCTTTCCTTGATAGCCACCACCAGTAGTCCTTCACTCCTAGTCACTCTCGATTCTATTATTCTGTTTTATTTTCTTCCTAGCATTTATGTCTACATGAAAGTATCTCATGTGTTTATAGTCTGTCTCCACCTCCACCCTCCTACCACCCACGACACTGCAAGCTTCACAGGGCGGGTCTTTGCCAGTTCGTCTGCTCCCACATCCCAGCACCTAGAGCAGTGCCTCAGACGTGACAGGTGCACAAAACAACTTTGTGGAATAAACAGATAAATATTATCCCTACCACCACATTATGCTGCTCTGTCCTGTATCCTCACCTCCTATGGAGCTAAAAATTGTGTGATCCACTCTTGAAAATCTATGTCCACCCAAATATCTGTAGGAAAATACACATCGCATGGGAGAGGAAAGAAAGAATCCTGGTTTTGACTTAGTGGGAAACGGAAGTCAATGTTTAGGACAGAAAGAGGAAACAGACCATGAGACAGAGCTGAGGCAAAGAAATATGATTAAAAAAAATGGACTTTGGGTGTAATTTATGAAATACTGAAGTTGGACTGGTAGTCAGGATAACCCAAACTCGGCTTTGCCACAAACTCACTGTGTGGCCTTGGGTCCCCTGTTACTCTGCTCTGAGGTTCAAATTCCACACCTGTAGGTAAGGAAGCTGGAAGACTCTTCCGTCCATTCCACTGACCAGTCTTTAAAAAGGGGAGATCTAAGAGAGTGTGGTCTGTCCTAATGGTAAGTGTTATGGGACTGCAGTGCAGTAGTCCCATCAAGAACTAAGAAATGAGGCCAATAAGGTTGACCTTTGAATGTTAATAATCAGAGGCCAGATATGCACAGTTGTCTGAAGGATATGAAAGGCTTCTAGGCTAGCATGCCCACAATAGTCACCACTTTCAACTTATTAATGAAAATAAGAAGAAAACGTATCAATTAGGGGAGGGCAGTATGTCGTTAAACCTTGGACAGAAGGAAAAGCCAGAGGCAATGGCTGCTTCTATCCTTGCACATATGGCCTAGGGGAAGGGCCTTCACCCTCAGTGTTTCCTTTCCAGTGGGAAGGCTGGCCTCAGTGGACAGATGAGCACAGGGGCTGTAGCTAACAGGCCTTGAGGATCTTCAAGAGTGTAAGACAATGGTTAAGAGTCCAGACTCTTCATAGCTGGCTTCCAATCCTGATTCTGCCATTTACTAATTACATGACCAGGACAAGTTATTAAACCTGTACTTCCACTTCTTCACCTACGAAATGAGAGTGATAATAATAGTAAGTCCCAAGACTCACTGAGAAGATTAAGTTAATATGTGTAAAGCACTTAGAATAGGGCTGTAATTATAATTCCATTGGCAAAGCCATCTCTGGCTAACATGCACGCCTTAGGCCTAATGATACTAAATAATTGTCTCCCCTCATTCTGATGCAACTTTCAATAAGCAACATACTCCTTCCCATGTAGGTTTGCTTATACAGAAAAAAATGTGCTTATCACAGAGGTTCTGAGAAATTCCCATCCCATAGCCTGCAATTTCTTATGGCAAATTGATAAATTACCTGTGGTTGTGTCTGGGCCTCAAACACTGCTTGGCCAAGATGCAGGCATGATGTTGATGGAGGATTTCTGGTCCAGGAACAGGTCTGTTTTGATTTCTAAATCTTCACACTGGCACACTGGTACCTATCACAGCCTTAGTGTGTTTGGGGTAGAATGCACTTAGGCTCTGATTTCACTGAAGAGTGATGTGCATGAGTCCTCAGACTCTAAAGCAGAGCTGGGTTTTTTCCCCCAGTGGTGGTACCACCTGTATCAGCTCCCTGTCTGATCCTGTACATCACAAAGGCCTGAAGAGCCCCTGAGGCTGGGTCCCTGCTGGAGTACCTTTGCAAGAAAGGATAAAAATATTTTGGAAAACTGCTGGGTTAAAAAATATAGGAGAGGTGGGGAGCTGTAAGCAGAATCATGAATCCAAGGGCTCCCTCTGACCTGCAATGACTCTCCATTCTCAAGAAAATGTCCAATGTTTCATTTCATTCTGTGACCCTGGCTCAGACTCCACTCTTTAGGGATTCATCAGAGTTTTTCAGCATCCTTGATTAAAAGTATGAGTCATGCTGGAAGAGTTAGAGAACTTTCAAAGATGATACACAAAAGTGGGAATGAGTTCAATAAGATTTCTTTCCTTCTGTTGCCTGGATGGGTTGTGTCTGGGAATTGGCAGATGTGTGAATTTTGTTTTGTTTTCGGAGAAAGAGTAGAGAGCAGTGGAAATGGTACATAAATGAGAAGTATGAAACACCTTGAATGGACTGTTAGACCTGCTTAGGATCCAGGGAGAGTTTGAGAGGTTTGGGGACAGAAGAATTCAGGGACCTTCAGCTATGACATGGGTTATGTGGCATTTTTGGATTGGCCTGGGAAGGTAACCAATGATTATATTGTTACCCTGGAAAAAATGCAATGTGAGATCCAAATAAGTAACTTGTAAAGGAACTTTTGAGATACAACCCATTCCATCTGAGTTCTTAAATGGGGGACTTCTTGTAGGGGATCTTGAGAGGGGAAAGTCCCAGGCAGCATTTGGTGTTGCACAAGGAAAACAAAGACAAGTCAGAAACATAGAGCTTATAATGAGTTAGAGCTGGGAGAACATTTGTCCCTGGGGTCTGAGGCAGGCAGTGACCCGTTGAAAACCCGGGCTAACAAAGACACCTCTCCAGAGCCAGGTAGAAAAGATGTCCTGCATTGAAAGAGAGGAGGTTTAGGGCACTCGGGTTATGGGTTATGCTGATGCTTCATTCTGGTTTCTTGGGACAGCTTTGCCTGTTGACTCTCAGAAAGCCAAAGGCCTTGGTCTGAGTCTGCCTTCCTCCTCAGAGTCCTTGCAGAAAGGTGAGACAGGTAAGAACTCAGCAAAGGCAGCGAAGCCATGGTTTGAGGAAGCAGTGTGGGGAGACCTGGATCTGAGGGTTAAGACCCAGGGGCAATTCTACCGGCGGGGTGTGAAAGAGAAGAGGCTCAGGAGGCCTGGGTGAAGGCACCGAGGCAGGTCGCACACACCAGGCAAAGGTGCAGCGTGTGCGCCCACGGAGAAGGGAGAGCAGAGAAGAAGGGGGCTGCGACGCGATGGAGAGAAGCGGGACGGGGAAGGCGCTAGGGAAGCTGTCCCTGCGGCGACATGCTCTCAGAGGACGGAGGCGGGGAGGGTCTGGGCCAGCGGGCGGCGTGTGACCGCCGAGGCTGCGGCGGCTGGAACAGGTGAGCGGCCACTGGGCGGTCGGTCCCCGCCCTTCCCCGCCGCCGTGCCTCCTCCTACGGACGCTTAGCTGTTCCGCGGCTCCCCTCAGCTTGGGGTTTTGCAACTGGCAGCTGGCTTTTTTCCCCTCCCCTGTTCGCTCGCTCCTTCTTTTAGGTTGCTCCACCCCGCCGAGGATCGGGCGAGGGGAACCAGCTTGGCCGCGGCTGCCAACTCGCGCCGAGCGCGTCTGCGAACTCCCGGAGTGGAGTCCCGCGTCCCGCCTCCTCCCTGCGGGGCGCGCTGTCCTCGCTCCCCCGGGCCCCGCGTCCTTCCCCCCCCGCAACCCTTCCCCACTTTTCCCCCCTTTTGCAATCACATGGCATTTTAAGAATGCCGGAAAGATGGCGGTAGCGGCGGCGGCGGCGGCGGCTGGGCCGGCTGGCGGGGGAGGCGGCCGGGCGCAGCGGAGCGGGCTGCTGGAAGTTTTGGTGCGGGATCGCTGGCACAAAGTTCTGGTGAACTTGAGCGAGGACGCCCTGGTTCTGAGCTGCGAGGAGGGCGCTGCGGCGTACAACGGCATCGGGACCGCCACCAATGGCTCATTCTGCAGGGGCGCCGGGGCCGGGCACCCGGGCGCGGGCGGCGCGCAGCCCCCGGACTCGCCAGCCGGGGTCCGCACCGCCTTCACCGACCTGCCCGAGCAGGTGCCCGAGTCCATCTCGAACCAGAAGCGCGGCGTGAAGGTGCTGAAGCAGGAGCTGGGCGGGCTGGGCATCAGCATCAAGGGGGGCAAGGAGAACAAGATGCCCATCCTCATCAGCAAGATCTTCAAGGGGCTGGCGGCGGACCAGACCCAGGCCCTGTACGTGGGCGACGCCATCCTGTCGGTGAACGGAGCCGACCTGCGGGACGCCACCCACGACGAGGCGGTGCAGGCGTTGAAGCGCGCCGGCAAGGAGGTGCTGCTGGAAGGTAAGGGGTTAACCCGGCGCGGGGCCGCGCCAGGCGCACACACCTTCTCGGCTTCCCACCGCACGCGCACACTCTGCCACGTGCCGTCGCACCTTGGGGTCCGGGGTGTGTATAGGTGGGGGAGGGAGGGGGAGTGGCGGCAGCAATGAGTTTGACAACTTTTACTCACCTGGGGGCAACTTGTCCCCACCCCGAGTCGTTACAGGCTTAAACCTAGGAGGGAGTGTGCGAAAAAGCAAGGCGAGCAGGGTTTCTACACCGGATGGAGTGCTTAATACACTTTGTTTGATTTTTATCTGCGGATATTCAAAGTGCAATGCAGGAGCTGGGAAGTGAGTGGAACGGGAAATGAAGGATAAACTTAGGATATTCACCCGTCCACGTTGCAAAGCGGGGCCACTGAGTGCAACTCTGCTTTGGCGAAATTTCCCACTCCAAAGCCTGGACAAACCCAACCGAAAAGGGCTGAATCATAAAGGGGCCAGAGAGAGGCGGCGATGCTTGAATGCTGGAACTCCGACCACCCTCCTGGATTTCCCTCCTGCAAATGGGAGACGGGGGTTATGCCTGGGGAATTGTGCCAAGGGCTGGGAAATATGTCGCAGCGAAAGTTCACTTCCCCTGCTGGGTGTTTGTCCAGTCAGTCTGGATTCCTCTGGGTGGAGAGCTGGTGAAGTGATTTTTCTGCCTGTGTTTTCCTGAGTGGTGTGTGGAAACAACTTTGCATTTGTAAACATTTTCTCCTGTGTGTGAAGAGCCTTAGAAACTACTCTCTTGAGATCTGATGTCCCCAATCCCCTAATTATTGAATGTGAATAGAATGGGAAACACTGTTTTGCACTTTCCTGGGTATGTGGGGTAGACAGGCAGTATGGTAGCGAGCCGATAATGCATCCTCCTTGCCCGCTACATCTCCCACTTGTTACCTTCTTCTCTTTGCCTTACCGCTTTGTACACGCCTCTCAGCAGTAATATCATGTACTTATTTTATTTACTCAGTGTTTACTCTCATTATAGATTGAAGTGTCTGGGGTCTTTTATTTAGTGGTGGGTCTCCCTTGAGCTTGGATGTTCAATGACATGCATACTGAATGAATAAATAAATAAACTCACAGCTATTGAGACAGAATATTTCAACTGAGACCTTGTAATATAGGAAATGATTTAAGCCCTGCACTAAGGACTTAAGTCAATTTCCTGCTCACCCAGTCTGTGGTGCTGGCTATGAAACTGAGAAAGTTCAAAGTTGGGGAACCAACACACCCTATGTGTGTGACTGCTGATGCAACTCCCTGGTGTGTGAAGGCTCACCTCCTGGCCTAGCGTACAGAGGGTTTTTTTCTCCCTTATTTGTGTAGAGGATTTGTGATGTCTTCATATTTAATTGCCATCCTAGATCCAGAAAGTGGAAGGCTATTTGCTTTGGCTTGATGATTAACATAACAGAAAAAAGATTTTCTTGACTCAAGTGTGTGTTGGTTTGTGTGACAAGAGGCAGGTGGGATCTGGAGCAAGTGTAGTTTGGACTATAAACTGTTGGGCACCTGCTCAGTTTGCAGTAGTTACTGTAAATATTGAGGGTGGGGTAGAGAGGGACAAAAGGCAAGTCATTTTATTTTAGGCACCGTCCTTTATTATGTCCTTTCTTTTCTTCCTCTCTTTGGTTTCAATTTAATGAATAATGACTTGGCAAAAGGGGGGACAAAAAACTCTTACCCCAAAAAGAGGAAGAAAAGGTGACTCCCTACAGTCGAAAATAAACTTAGAAAACCTCAAGCAGTTATGTGACTTGTTTGAGACGGCAACTGAAAAGTGAGTTTCGTAAAAACCTCTAACATCACATTCTTAGAATGTTCTGTCACGTGTCACAGGCAGGACCTCTGGGGAAACCCTGTGGACCACCTCAGCTCAGTACTGAGGTCTTGTCCCAAGCCCAGGTTTTCAGAAATCGACTGCTAACAAGAGGAGCAAATGGAGGCCCTGCTCAAAACGTTGTCTCTTATTCTGAGCCAAAGTGTTGGTTCTCAATGAAATGGGAGTGATCGTATGCCATCGAGTCAGATATCACAACCCTCTCTTTTATAGCTTAGCCTAATGCAGTGAGTCCTAGGTGAAGAGGCTTGTTAGGACCACCTCAAGGGCTTTTAGAACAGCATGCTTACTTCCTCATATTCTGAAATGCAGTGTCCAGAATTTTTACATAGGAAAGGCTTTGGGAATGTAATCCGGTTGGATGAGAGGGCTAAGGGAGATGTTTTAACAATATATTTACATGAAAAATACACAGTTTTTACTTTGACTGCTTTTTTTGTTTGTTTTTTGAGGGAGTCTATGGATTTAGTACACTATACCCTGTGCCAATATGCACCCATTGCATGACAAGCGCCCCCTAGTGGAGAGCTACTACGTCTACTAGTGGAAAACCCCGTAAAGTGAAACCCTAAGCAGCAAGTTTCACTGCCTGTGTTCTAGTCATAGATTTCAGCCACAGAGTTATCATACCTTCTTCCCTGAGACTCAGTGTCTTCACCTGCAACATAGAAATAAGGGAACCTGCTTATTTTACAAGGCTGCTGTATGGAAGAGCACTCTGAGAATAAAAAGCACATATCAAATGCCTGTAGCTAGTAGTAATTTTTACAATTCAAATGAAATGAAGATGAAATTCCCCTTCTAAGGGGCAGTCCTTTCCTCTTCCTTTATTAGAGTTTGTATTTCTTATTTTACTCTATTTTTGTGTGTGTGTTATAAAACTGTAATACTAGGAGACCATTCCTCTGGAGGCCACTGGGGAAAGAGAATTGTTAACAGTAGCTAATATTTCTTGAGCACCTAACATGTGCCAGACTTTACATGCGTTTGTTCATGTTACACTTATAGTAACTCCATGAGGCCAGTACTATTGCTGTTTGTTTTACTGATGAGAAAATCAAGAGTTACAGACATAAGGTTTTATGCTTAAAGTCACGTAGCTAGAAGGCTTCCAGGTCTAACTGACTTAAAAGCTCATAGTTTCAACCGCCAGGCAATATTGATGCTCTGAGCTTTCATGTGGGACTGTGTACGTAAGCCAGTTGGAGTTATTGGGCTCAAAGTGTTCTTCTCCACCTCTCAAATACGCTGAAGTGCTTGGGACAACTCTGAGCAGGAAATAGCAATTATGTGGGCTACTCAAAAGGGAGGAACAGGAAGGAGGAGTGAGTCTTAAACACCTAGTGCACCCGGTGCCTGGCTATCAAAAGGAAGCTGCTAAGATATGCCTCAGTTCCCCCAGGGTTAAACACGTGGCCGGCAAGGAGACTGAAGTGTAATTCAAACTCAAATAGTGAGTAAATGGCGCCAGGTAAGCCGGTGTTTAAGCAATATTGATTAAGATCAGAAATTTTCACATTATGAACTCATTTCTCATTTTAGGAAATGGGAGAGGGATTCTGCATGCGGCCTTGCAGGTATCGGACCCCGTAATTCCAGAGGGCACCGCTCGCATGGATTGTGGTGTGAATGGTACCTTCTGGAATTGGACAGGGCACACCAGCACAGACATGCCTGGCAGCTCTGGGTGGAGGGAAGAGGAAATTTTTGCTCTTAGATTAATAGTAAAATAGTAATTTAAAATATGTCAACCTTTTTGTAACTGAAGCTACAAGAAAATTAATTTTTCCATCGCTTTGGTGAGATTGAGGAGTTCAGACTGTTCTGGAAGACTCAGGTTGGAGTGTGGAGGTAGGGGGTGGACAGAATAATCACTGGGTTCAAAAGGCTTCCTATGGAACTGGGCCGGAAAAGGTGGAAACTCAAAGGAGAACGTCAAGGGCAGTTGCTGACATTCTTCCTGACCATCAGAGCTTCTCCCCCACGCTGCACCGCATAATGCTTGCCTCTGAGGTCATCACAACGTCACTGTCACAGGCACTTTCTCTGGTGATGACATGGGGCTGGGGAAGGAAGAGGATGGTGGCAAGGGAGGGGCAGTGGTTTTCTGGCACAAAATCTCAGGATTGGAAGAGAATTTGAACTTCAGGAAATCCTGTTTTATTTAGGATGTACAGATTCTTAAAGAATACCCAGTACCCTTGGATTAGAGTCTTGAAACCAGGGTTCTTGTCTTCTATTTGTTTCACTTTTATAAGATACTTCATCTCTTTGGGCCTTGGTTTTCTTCACTGGAAGGCTGGTGAGCTGGGTTAAGCCATTTCTAAACCTCATTCTATCTTAAATCCTATAAACTCAGACCCAGTGCACAGTATTACTAACAAATATCTTGACACCCCTTTTATTATTGTGAAATGGATTTCATAAATAATATAGCCCAACTCTAAGTTAAATTTAAAAATCTCAGTGCTATAAAGGAGAAATGAAGTATTAATAACATGTTAAAACAAAAAACCAAAAATGTGTTTCAGTAGGTAAATGCCTGGGCACAGCTGCACCAGGGTTCATCATGAAGGAGTCAGATGCCAGCACCTCTGTGTTAAATCACTGTCAATGCGCAGCTGCAAATGAAGATGGGTTAGGAGTGTGTGGTATCATTTAGGATCTAGAAAAGCCTTTCACTGTGAAGGACTGCCCCAGGTGTTGCAGGATGTCCCTGACTCCCTTAACTAAATGCCAGTAGTGTGACACCCCTTCCCTCACTTGATCCCTAAAATGCCTCCAAAAATTTCGGAACAGCCCTTGGGAAGGGGGCTATTGATCCTCCACCCTCTCAAGAATCAGTGTTCCATGAGAACACTATTTCCACCTCACCACTTATAGTGCCTTATGTTTTTGCAAACTCTTTTTCATGTGTAATAATAGCTAACACTTACGCAATACCTTGTGCCACATTCTGTTCTAAGCATTTTATATGGGTTAACTTACCGGATCCTCAAGATAACACAATACTATTAGCATCCCTCTTTTACAATAAGAAAATTAAGGCAGAGTGTTTTAAGTCACTTGCCAAAGATACACAGTGAATAAATGCTGTGTCTTATATTCAAGCATGGTGGGCTTTATAGCTTTTTATCTTTCCAAACAGCCCTAGGAGATAAATAGATTAGAAATGCTTATCCCTAATTTGCTGATTAGGAAAGTGAAGCTCTAAAAGTCGAAATAATTTGTCCTCATTAGGTCTTCTGTTTTCTTGTCTGTGTATTAACTTTCTATTGCTGATCGAACAAATTACAAGAAACCCTAGTAAATTAAAACAATACAAATTTATTATCTTATAGTTTCTTTGAGTCAGAAGTCTGACACAGGTCTTACTGAGCTAACATCCAGTCAGTAGGCCTTCATTCCTTTCTGGAAGTCCTAAGGAAGAACTTGCTTTTTTTTTTCCTTTGGTGTTTTCCGGAAGCTTCTAGAGTCTGCCCACATGCCTTGGCTTGTGGTCCCATTCCATTTCTAAAGCCTTCAATGGTGTCTTGAATCCTTCTCACATCAAATCCTGCCAACCTCTCTTCTGCCTCCCCCTTCCATTTTTAAAGACCCTTGGGACTATATCGATCACACCCAGAAAATCCAGGATACTTACCTATCTTAATGTCAACTGACTAGCAACCGTAATTCCATCTTCAACCCTAATTCATCTTTGTCATGTAAAGTAACATATTCACAAGATCTGCAGATGAGGATGTGGCATCTTTGGGAATGGAGATGATCATTATGCTGCCTACCAAATCTGGTTTGCTGAAGTTGTAATGATAAGAAATTTCCTGGGTAGTCCTCGGAGAATATACCACATCTCTATAAATAATAACTTCCTTTCTCATTGCAAGAGAGTTCATTCACTGATGTACGTATCACGTAATTTATTGAGTGTCTTCCATGTGCCACACACTACTAAGACATTGCCCTCAAGAAGCAACATTCTAGAGACAGATACAGATAGGTGCTGTGCAGATACCTACAGGATGGAGGAAGAATGGCTGCCTCACGGGCATTACGAGATGCTGTGCTGGCCCATTGGAAGGGCTTTTAGTCTATTCTGGTACAAGACTATGGAAGGCAAATGCCTCAAGGTAGCCCATAAAAGAGCCTCAGCTGTAGCTTCGTGTGGCTAAAAGGGCAGAATGTGACCTTCAGACCTTGCTGAGGAGTTAAAAAAAAAACAAAACGTAGAACATTGAACAGGAACCAAGCCTTGTAGGGCCTTCTTACAGAACTGGATTTTATAATGAGAGTGAAGTGTTTTAATCAGAAAATGTCATGCTCAGTTTTGCATTTCAAGACGATAACTCTCTAGAGCCATACTTCTAACATGAGGTTGATAAGGTTCTAGTGAAATGACATGGCTTCCTGGGTCCACCCAGAGCCCTGGAATTCAGCCAGTAACCCTGAACTTAGGAGCACCTTCCTAACCAAGGTTTAGGTTTGTAAAGTGGCTTTGCTCAAATTTGGATTTTTATCATCAGGTCAAACCTCTGTGGATGTTGGTCCAGTGTCATGATCCCCCTTTTGTACCCAGGAGGAAATGAAAGGACCAGAGAGTAGGTGATTTGTCTGATGTTACTTTGTGAATGGTGGAACTGGAAATCAAATTATCTGACACCTCAGCAAGTTCATCCCGCTGTATACTACCCAAACTCAGGATGTTGTGCAGTGGATGAAAGGAAGTCAAAGAAGAGGTCTAAGGCGTGGCCTCTGGTTTCAGGGAGCTTAAAGTCACTGAGGCGGTAGGGTATTTGAGGCTGGATGTGAAGTACTTGAGATTGTGATTAGTGATACGAATTCATGTGACCTCAGCATACAGCATATTACCTGGTACATATGAGGCTGTTAAAGTGTGTTAGAAAGGAAGAAAAAAAGGAAGGGATGGATGGACAAAAGGAAGGAGGAAGGAATAAAAGGAGGAAGAAAGAAAAGGAGGGAAGGAAGGATAGAAGAGAGGAAAGGGAAGAAAAGAATGAAGAAAGGGAGGCAAGGAGTAATGAAGGAATGGAGAGAAAGAATCAGAAGGTTAATTACCCTTTTTTATGACTCTCATCATCTCCACTTATGCCACTGGATCGTGGTGGTAAACATTAGGCATTGGAAAATGAAACCTATGCCTTGCTCTGTAGAGAAGAGGAATAAAGAAATGACTTTACAGACCCAGGAAGCATTTAACATAAACCAATCTTGAAAGACGTTTGATGAGAGAGGAGCCAGACATGATTTTAAAAGGTATAGGAAAATGTAATTATCCTTTTAATGTTACACGGGTATTTATAACCACCTTTCTTTTGCCCCCCTGTGGCTCAGGGACCTACAAGTCTGAATCCGTAAGAACACTTTCCACCTGAGGAGATGAAAACTGTCTGCTTAGATATTTTAATTGCTTCTTTTTTGAGCTTAGGTATCGGCGTGAGAATTCAGACCACATTCCTTCAGCAAAGCTGATTGGAACAGCCCTTCCATTCTTTATCTCTGCTGTGGTGGGCAGTGTTCTTCATGTTCAGCAGTGCATTTGATCAGTCACCCCATGGAGTATGTATTAAAAATAACTCACTGCACATGGCTCCGTATTTGTGAAAGGCATCTAGCCAAAGCTATCTGTGGTCTGTTTGGTGACGGGAAATTGTTCTCCAGCAGCTACTGGCCTACTAAGCATTCTATTTCAAATGATGCTCTTCAAAGCTGTTCATGTTTTAAAAAAGCCCGAAGTCCCCCTGCATTTATACCAAGAGTTGTATGTACCAAAGCTCATTACCCACTTCACTAGCCTTGATCTGTAATAATGCTTGCCTTTAGCGCTGACCTGCAGCGTGAGACTTAAGACAAAATACATAATACCCACCACGAAATCAGTGTTATAACAGACCCATGCACACGAGCCCCACTCTCAAAGTGGGATGGACAAGATGGAAAAGTTCATGATTAACAGTGATTATAATGGAAATTAAAATGTAGACCCATACTTTAGCTCAGTACTTTTAAAAAACTGCTACTCCTTCCTGTGGTTTGAAGCAACGTTTTTTGCATGTTGATAAGTGTGGGAAGATCTATCTCAGCTTTGGTTGCTGAGAATTACTACATTTGACATATCCTGTTTATTTGTATTGCTCTTCAACCTGCCATTGTTTCTTTCTGTCACAATTTTTTTCCCAAAACAGTTTAGTGCAGTGGTTTAGAGGATGGACCTTAGATTTTCTCTGTCGGGCTTAAATTCCTAATCCGCCTCTTTCTAGGTGTGAGATGTTGTGCAAATTACTTAACTGCAAGTCTCAATTTCTTAACCAGTAAAGTAAGTTTCCTCTTCATAGGTTTGTTCAGAGGAGTAAAGTGATTATGCATGTAAAACAGTTAGTCCATTGCCTAGGATATAGTAAGCACTAAATAATTACTAACTATGTAATATGTCACATCTCATGCTTAGCTAAGGATTATTTTCAAATAAAGTTCAATCATGTAAGTTAAAGGGTTTAATCCTATGTTATATATAAAGTCTTTTGGGGGCACACGGAACAATTTGGGATTCGCCATGTTAGGGACTCAATGTGTAACAGATGACCAAGGAGAGTTCATCTCTTTGTAAGGGTGGCAGTGATGATTCTACGTGGGTGTATTTCGTTGATGATTTTTAATAGCATCAGATGTTTTCCATCAACCAGACCACAGTGTAGGCTGCTGTGAATTTTGGTGGCCAAATGTGAAATCTGTATTAAAATGCTGATTATGCAAGAACATGCAAAACTGTGTTTTATAAAGGGAAAGCCGACAAGTAAGGATTTAACCTGCACAGCAAAATTTAAACTTCTCTGAAATTTTTCTAGTAATTATAGGAATGTGGTGTTCTTCTTGGCCAAAAGAAGCCAACATGGTTTTTTAATTAAAAATGTAAATTTATAAAACTGTTTTTATGTAAATTTATATAAATGTATTTACATTACTGTTATTAAACCAGTGTTATACTTTACTATTTTATTCTGTTATTTAGCACTGTATTTCATGGAATCCAAGAGGCCATCCAGTGGGAGATATATCATTGTTTATATACCTTTAAGAAAGTAAAAAACCATCGAGTGGTTGCTTAAAGTTGGGACACCAAAGGGTTATCCCTTCAATGCAGGGAAAGATGAAAAAGAAACCTATCACACAGAAAGCCACAGGAAAGGAACTTGTAAGTTTCACATTTGGTACTGGTAGAAGGAAGAAACAATTATCTCCCTGGAGATTTTGAATCACAGATAGGCTCTAATAAATATTTAGGTCTAAATTTTCAATGTCAGTGTGAGTTTTAAAAAATGTTTAGTTGGCTGGGTATGGTGTCTCATGCCTCCAATCCCAGCACTTTGGGAGGCTGAGGCAGGAGGACTGCTTGAGGCCAGGAGTACAAGACCAGCCCAGGCAACATATTGAGACCCTGTCACTACAAAAATATTTTAAAAAAACAATTATCTGGGCATGAGGGCACACACCTTAGTCCTAGCTACCAGGAGGCTGAGACAGGAGAATCGTTTGAGCCCAGGAGTTTGAGGTTGCAGTGAGCTATGACGGCGCCACTGCACTCTAGTCTGGGAACCGGAGTGAGACACCATCTCTAAAAAAAAAAGCTTAGTCAGATAATTTAATTGAAAGTGGTCTCAGGTTAGGATCTCAGATGAATGAACGTAAATAGTCTCTGGAAGAACTCAGCTTCCATCTGAGTCTCCAGTGATTTTAAGATGCCAGCAATTTTAAGGCACATCCTCAAACTTAGAGATGATAAAGTATGAAAAAAAGAGAGCAGTTTGAATTGATTAAATATGGTATATAATAATGCAATATTATTAAAATAATGAATTTTTCTTTTAGTATTTGTAAGATGGGACATAGTTAGTAGATTGGAGCAAAAATCTATACAGGAATGAGATGAAACTCTTGTCCTTCTAAAATGGAACAGTCCAGAGGAAAGACAGGTATAGAGTAATAAATTGTATATATATAAATTACAAATAAATTTTATAAAATAATAACAAATTACAAGGAAGTAAGTGCTGTCACAGAACTTATAGAATGAACAGAGAAGGTACTAAGGATATTTAAAGTCAAACAGAATGTTCCCCAGAAGAGGTGCCTTATAGAGTAGGGGTACATAAGCAAAGTGAAACTTAAAATATAAGTAGCTATTTGGCTATTTGAAGCCTTGCACTTCAAATACTTTCATCTGAAACATTCTTTCATCTGTAATGAAAATCAAGGTTAGTGATTTTTATTTTTTCCTTGCAATATTTCTATATTTTCTTCTGTTCTCTACTTCATTTTTAGAATTCTTCTAAATTAAAATAATATATACTTATGGCATTCCTTTCCCACACCCTCTTCTGCCAAGAATATTAGAATATATGTTCCCTAGAATATAAAACTTAGAATATTAAACTATTTTCTAATATCCAAATATATATTCTAATATTTTAATATATATTAATATTTATATATAATGTTGGAGATATTTTAATATTCTAAGTAATATGCTTATACTGCTGTTTCTTTCTATATCAGTTGACTAAATTAGTCTGTTTATAAAATTATGACAATACCAGTGTTGTTCCATTGTTCAGCCAAGCAATATTCTGTGATTAGGTTTTCTTAGAGTTACTGCTTCTCTTTTTTCTATTTGCTTATTTTTTTATGCCTGTCTCATTTTTTTCTTCTAAATGCAACAATAGATTTACCAAATTTCTAGCAGTAAATTTTTTTTCAAATGCTCATGCATATCAAATACTCCGCCCATTCGGTTTATTTGTGTTCCTGGAGACTTGCTACTCTGGACTGGCCCCATCTTGGCCTGGTGGGTGACCCTCTTCCTGGAGTTGTCCTGTGTTTGTTTTCATGGATCCACTGTCATTTGCATTCTCAGTTTACTCCTTAGTTTTGCCGGAGCACACCCTCCAGTAGCTACCTAAGGGAGGTAAATTTCTGCAAAGATCTTTGTTCTCTCACTGGATTGATATTCTAAATTAGCTATCATTTTCCTTTAGTGGTTTCCAAGTTGCTGGTGAGAAATATCATGCCATTCTCACTCCCTTTTAATAACTTTTTTATCACTGATATTCTAAGTTGTATATAGTGATTTGCTTTGGTGGGAGCTTTTGTAAATCAATTTGCTAAGAATTTGGTGGGCATTAATAAGGCTAAAGCCATGATTCTTATACTATGTGAGGAGGTGTCCTAGAGCTGTGGTCCCCAACCCCGGGCCGGTCTGTGGCCTGTTAGGGACAGGGCAGCAGAGCTCTGCTGCCCTCACCTTGTCCCCTCCTCCCAGCCAGCCCCCCTTTCCTACCCCTGTGCTTCTGGTTGGTGGAAAACTTGTCTTCCATGAAACTTAGGAAACTGGTGGGGGCGAAGGAAAGTGAGGGAAGCTTCATTTTTATTTACAGCTGCTCCCATCACCATCTGAGTTTTGCCTCTCCCCAATCTCCCACCCAGAAAAATTGTTTTCTATGAAACTGGTCTCTGATGCGAAAAAATTTAGGGACCAGTGCCCTAGTGTACGTGGTGGGGTGCCCCAGTGAACTTGCAAGGATGCCATGGAATGTTTTAAAATTTCAAGGAAAAGGTACTAACATCTCTTAGACACCAGGCAAACCACTAACTTGAATTTCAACATTAGATTGCTACGTTCCTTCAATGATGTGGTATCTTTGCAAAGCTGAGTTTTCTGCAGAAGCCATGATTTTTTTTTAAAAAAAGTCACATCAAAATTAGTGTGGAATAGGAAATGAAAGCGGCAGGATCCAGTATAATTTCAAGGTTTGAAAAGTTGTATAGTGCCCATAGGTCCTAAGTTTTTAGGACATAAATACTTGCTGTGTTGGACCTAATTATTTAATAAACAGAATTATTAGATTTTTTTTTTCCACTAGACCCAGGAGTGCCATAAAAAAATAACTAAGATGTTAGGGCACCACTTACCGAGAAATTGGGACCTCTGATCAGAAAACTCTAACACCTCAGTTCTGAAACATTTTCTTGTATTATCTCTTTGATATTTCCTCTTCTCCATATTTTTTCCTCTCTGCCCATGAAAATCCTATTAGTTGAATGTTGGACGCCCTGTATTGACCCATTAATAAACTGATTTTTGTTGTTGTCTTACTTTTTTCTCCAATCGTCTCTTTTTATTTTTGTTCTCTTTTTTCCCCCCTGGAGAATGACTAGATTTTTATCTATAGCTCTTGTATTGATTTTTTAAATTTTATCTGTCATATCTATAAGTTCCAAAATTGTTTTCTTGTTCTCTGATTATTCAGAGAATATATAGCATCCCCTTTGTGTTTTGTGGATGCAGTATCTTTGCTTGTCTTTCTGAGCATATTAATAATAGTTTTTTGGAGATTCTTTATTTGCACCAGTATTGACTCAGATGTTTCCAAGGTCCTTTCTTCCTACTTCATTTTTGAGTGTGCTATGCGTATCTGATAATTTCATTTATTTTGAGATTTGTTCTGTCCTTGTGTACCCCAAGAGGCAGAACCTGAGATGAGAATCTGCGTACAAGAAGTTTATTTGGGATGCAACCCCAGGAAACCCTGGCAGTGGAGAGAGGACATGAGACAGTAACGGGAATGAAGCAATAAAGGCCTCACTGTGACCCACGTGGTCCCCTGTAGCTCAGCATGTCCCAACTGAGGTGGGAGGAAGCCAGGTAGAACTTACTTATCAGCTTGCCATTTATCTTTCTGTTGAGGGCTGCTTCTGGGGCATTACCACTCTGGTACTTTTGGCCAGCATCTCTGTGAGGGTTGTGTGTACTCCCAACAAAAAGATGCCCTCAGGCAGAGAACTGCAGGTATTCATGTAAACAACCTTCAGTACGTAGCGTAGAATGCAGAGGAGACATAATGTCCTATCTTCTGTCTTCATCACAGTCACATTTCGTAATCTAAACCTGTTGAGAGGAAATCATGGTGGAAGGTGTGTTGTGCACGGTCCTAGACACATTTTTATCTCAAATCTTTTATAAAAAGCTGATTCAGACATTATCAAGATTGATAAAGTCATATTCTTGGGAGGACTTGCAGAACTATATTTTGGGCCACCTACACCAGATTTTTAATTTCTTGGACTGTGCGGCTAGCAGAGAGTCTGTCAGATCCAGTTGATTGTTGATTGCACAGTTCCTGTGAGTAGGTTATGTACATACAAGTTAGATTCACTGAACTGAAAGGCAGCATTGTGTACATCAAGGTTTCTCAACTGCAGCATCATTGATGTCCAGGGCCAGATAATTATTTGTTGTAAGGGGCTGTCCTTTGTATTGTAGGATGTTTAGCAGCATCCCTGGCCTGTACTCACTAGATGCAAGTAGCAACCTCTCCCCCTAGTTGTAATAAACAAAAATGTCTTCAGATACTGCCAAATGTCCCCTGGAGGGCAAAAGAGCCCCTAGTTGAGAGGTACTGGTATGCAGCCTACAGCACTGGTTCTCACACTTGGCCACATCCTGTAGATACCTGGAAAGCTTCAAAAACCCTAATCCTTCTCTAAGAGATCCCGATTTTAATTAGTCTGAGGTTCCTTCTGGGAATTAGAAGGTTTAAAAGCTCCCCAGGTGATTCTCGTGTACAATCAGGGCTGAGCACCACTGGCCAAAAATATCTGGTCATTAACTGTAAGGTAGTGAAATCTACTGAATATAAGACAGTCAGGACTGGTGGGGCCTGTGGTGAACTGGAATGATCAGGTCTGATCTCAGAATGGACTTAAGCTCCTTGTTGCCATATGGGAAAGATCACTTTTCTCTTTTTTCTAGGGTGTCTGGCTCTTGTGGATTGATTTTCCTTTATTTGTGCTTTGGAGCACACATAAGACATTAACAGCATATCTCTCTTTGGATAGTGCTATTCCTGTTATGACAACAAGAGAACTATTGGGTTGTAGAGTGATAGTCAAAAAGCTAGGTGTGGAATAAAGTGGACAAACTAGCTTTGTGACCTTGTGAAATTGCTTTACCTGTCTCTGCCTCAGTTTTCTCACTGGTAGCATGAGGATAGCAATGGTATTTTTTTTATAGGCTGATATGAGAACTAAAAGAGTTAATACAGTACTTAGTACAGTATCTCCATGTAGAAGTCAAAATATATTGGTTATTATTATCATCTATTTGTCTTCCTCTACTTGAATGTATGCTCCTAAGAGAAAGGGTCAGGTCTTCTCCATCTTAAAACTTCAGTAAACTGAACAGAACTGACCCATTGGTAATTGTGCGTTGGTCACTAGCTACAACCCTTAACACAGCAGGATTTGGACAAAAGTAAGAAATAAGTGGTTTTATTTAGTGAGATGTACTAACTATAGACTAATATACATGACTTTGGGTCAACAACTACTCAAAAATGTCACCAGGCCATAGCCTTTTTTGAAAGAGGACCAAAATTAACAAAGTTGGGTGTGCCATCCCAATCCTTACTTCTAAACTAGAACAATAGAATTTTGAAATGGATATGCCAGTTTTCAAATATTTTAAACACTTTAAAATTTTTGTATGGATACATTTTATTTTAAATTATAACTCGTGTCATGGAATCAGTATTTCTCATTTTGCTAGAAAATGTACTCTCCCCAAATTTATCTTTGCTTCAGTTTTGAAATGACGGGAGACTGTGTTCCATGTATGGTATGTTTATCAATATGCATTTATCAGGGAAAAACATGAGCATGACTTTACATAGTGTTCCAAGCACTCAATTAAATTGTATATCCTTTGAAAATGCCCATAGGCTTTGAAGAACTCTCTGAAAGAAGAAACTTTTTAAAGAAGGGATCTCAAAAAACGGTTTGTGAAATTCCATCCTCAGCTACTTTATTCTTTTAGATGTGTATATCTTTGTATATTTATGTGGATATAATATAAAATATACATACAAAATATACTTTGGGAAAGTTGAAAGTTTCCCTAATACAGTTGTAGGGACACAGCATGCATATAAAAGACATAACACTGTATGACAGCTTCTCTAAATGAGTGTCACAAATAGTAAGTGCTCCACACATAGACTGAGAAAGGAATCCTAAAACTTGGGGGCAGGAAGGAGTGCTGTCTGACACAGTCAGGGCCTGAAATGCATGCAGAATAATTCATTCTTGTCTGCTGTGTGAAAGGAGCACGGTTGCCATGCCAAGCAGCTTTGATGTTAGCCTCCTCACCAGCCCTTTCCCACAGGTTGGAATACTAACATTCTCAGGGGCAGGTCCCAGGCCCTGGGAAACTCTCATTTCACGTGCATTTTCTTTCCATTTTTATGTCCAGACCTGTATTATTGACTTTTGACTCTCCCTACCAGGCTTTCTACTTTTACATATTTTACCCCCTATTACAGGTTCAATGTGTCAGAAGTCATAGGCTGAAATCCTAACTAACCTCCTGTACTTGAGAAAGTTAACCTTATTTGGAAACAGGGGTGGTTGCAGATGTAATTAGCTAAGATGAAGTCATACTGGCGTAGGGTGATCCTTAATCCAATATGGCTGGTGTCCTCATAAAAGGGGGAAATTTGGACGCAGACACACATACAGGAAGGAAGCCTTGTGAACATGAAGGCACAGATCAGGGTGATAGGTCTACAAGCCAAGGAGTGCCAAAGATCCCCAGCAAACAGCAGAAACTAAAAGAGAGGCATGCAATAGATTTTCCCTTGCAGCCTCCAGAAGGAACTGACCCTGCCGGCACCTTGCTCATGGACTTTTACCCTCCAGAACTATGAGACAATGAATTCTTATTGTTTGAGCCACCCAGTTTGTGGCCCTTTGTTACATAGCAGCCCTAGGATACTAATACACCCACTGCAGGAAGTTTTAGAATAAATTTCATTAGAAGTTGACAAGGAGTTTATGGAGTAAGTGAATAGTAATTGAATTCTACCATATTTTTTCTCCTTGTCAAATGTCTGATGACACCACTTGTCTTTACTAAGTGTTCAAATAAATTCCTCATCACCTCTAGTTTTATGATCAGCACAGAAAGAGCTGGGCAGTGGCAAAGGCTGTTCACGTTAATTGTTATTCATGAAATAGGTGGGGACCAGGTCTCTGTTGTGGTGCATACAGCACCACTAAATTTGCTCTCATGCATGCCAGTCTTACTATGAGTCCTGTTCCTGAGAGCAATTTCTCCACTTTCTGGATGAGTCACAACCTGACAGCTGTGTAATTGAGTTCATTAATAGATTTCCACAAATCTTCACATGTAGGGTTGCTGGATAAAATAAGAGTTATTTGATATAAATAAAATTTTAAGTATAAGTGTGTCCCAAATATTGTATGGGACATACTTATGCTAAAAAATTTGTTGTTTATCTGAAAGTCAAACTGCATTTTTGTTTGCTAAATTTGGCAACCCTATTTACATGACTTTCAAAATTGCAGGCTTTCAGCTTGTTAAGACTCTGGTTTGCAGCAAGCCAGGAGTCAGTAGAGATAGACTAATCAGAGAGTGATCAGTTTTAAAATGTTTTTTTAATGATAATGGTAAACCAAGAAGCTGCTCAGGAGATGTGGCTTTGGCCCTTCCCAGGAGACTGAAGAGCAGCAGATGGGGAATGTGGTTCCTTCTCTGAATCCCTGGTTCCCCATCACCAATTTGAGAAGGACCAGAGCTTGGAGCAGCAGCTGTTAAATAGGGGCATGGCATAAGGAATAAGATGACAGTAAATCTGGAATCAGCACTGAATGAATTCCTGATAAAAACTAATATTACCAATGTAACCTGAAGTACTTATCAACTGAAAATTTAAAAATTGGCAGGCATCTTGATGCTGTAGCTGTAAAACTAATTAACAGGATTGTCATTAGGCTTGGCACGGTGGCTCATGCCTATAATCCTATCACTTTTGGAGGTTGAGGTAGGAGGATTGCTTGAGGCCAAGAGTTCAAGTCCAGCCTGGGCAACATTAGCAAGACTGTATCTCTACAAAAAATAAAAAAAATAGAAAAATTAAAAAGCTTATCGGTAATTACAGCCCCCTTTTATATCCCTCCTGTTTTCTTTCTAGCACATCCTAGTACATATTTTCACGTATTCTAGGGCATCAGTCCCCAACCTTTTTGGCATTAGGGACTGGTTTCATGAAAAATAATTTTTCTGTGGGCCAGGTGTGGTGGGGGAGGGAGCGGAGCTCAGGCAGTGATGCAAGTGATGGGGAGCCGCTGTGGCCTGGTTCCTAACCAGCCTGGGGGTTGGGGACCGCAGCTCTAGTCTTTCTGCTTCTCTCTTTCTTTCTCTCTCTACAGAGAGAGATTATATGCACTAAAATTATACATATATAATATATATAGAGAGAGATTATATGCATATATATAGTGCATATAATATCTATTGTTTATTGGTTTCTTGTCTATGTGCCCCTGTTCACAGCTATATTTCCAATGCCTACAGAGCTTAGTGGACACTCAATAAATACTTGTTGAATGAATGAATGAATGAATGAATGAATAGCTTTTTAAGAGTAACCTAAGACACTAGAGAAGACCCTCTAGTTAGTCATTTGAAAGAAGGAGCCTCTGAGTTTTGTATGAGAAATTTCTGCTGTCATAAATTAACTTGGGCTGGCGGGAACTGGGAATGATAGCAGGGGAGGTTTAGAGAAGAAAAGATGCTTTTAAAAAAATCTCTCAGTATTCTTTTCCAAGTTACTGAGCTGTGTCATGCTTCAGGATATTGGATGGTCACTTCTCAAAGTCTGCAGTTTCTTGCTGACTGGTGGTGAAGTCCCCTTCTTCATACTGAACTCACCACTTCTTCGCTCATTCCTTCAGTTTGTTCACGAAGGGGAAGGGAGCCACGCAGAAAGCAAGCCTCATTTCCCAATCTCACGGTGTTATTGTCATAACTAAACCAATTGCAAGATTTTTTCCTACCACAGCATGAAAGCAAATTATCACGTATGACCTAGATTAAAAGTAAGTTAAAGCATATATTTATCATTGAGAAAGACACTGTGCACTAGTCACACTTATAAAATTATTTTATGTGCTTCAAATAACTAATGTGTGATGATTAAAAAACTCTGATAATTTTTTTTGTTTGTTTTTTGGCAGCAGTGTTAAAATTCAGATTAATTCTTTGACTATTAATGTGTTTTAGAATCTTGTAAATAGGATTTTTTTAATCACCTTAGGAAAACCTGTATTTGACTAGTTAAAACAATGTAAGGTTTGAAGTTTAATAGGCTGATTTGCAGTTACACAATTCCATGGACCCTAACCTCCCAAGTCTTCACAGTTCCACTTATCAGACGCCCAGGAAGCTGAAAGTAAAAAACAGTATTTGAACTGGGGTTGGTCCCTTCGGTGGAACGCTTGCTAGATTGTATCCTGATAGACCGCATTTGGGGAACAGCATTTCTTCATGGGCAGCCTGTGTCCTCTCTCTTAGATCTCAACTTGCCTTATCTTCTCGGCAGCATGATTATAAGTGGTTACTGCAACTGCTGTGGAAAAAATCTACCAGGAGGTTGTCGTATTTAATGTTTCAGAAAACTTGCTTTTGAAGGCGATAACAGTATTTCTTAATCACTGTGCCGTCGGGCAAGCACAGATGCGTTGCATACCGTTAAATCACTCTTTCCTTAGGACATAATGTTGTTCTTTGAAAGTATTTGGCTCTCTTTCCACTTCCCTTTGCTCCCGCCCTCTCCTCAGGCCAAAGAAGGCACATTTCCCAGGCCTACTTTCCGCACCCAGCAAGGTGTTTCTCCCAGAAATCCTGGGAGAAGTTAAAAAAAAAATCCTTTTTTTTTTTTAACTCATTCTATTCCAGTTGCCTCTCCAAGCTCATGAAGCATGTTTCTTATTCAGCTCAGGTCTGCACGTATTGACTGAGCATCTCTTAGAGTAGCTTCCAGAGATAGAAACAGATTAACAAAGCAGCAACAAACAGACCTGTAGAGAGGTCACGGTTTTCTCTTTTATTCCAGGAGCGTTTTCCTTGCATTAGAGTCAGGGAGAACTATGCTGTAGCAGACAGCAATCCTAGTAATAAAAAAGGTGGGTTGAAATTGTACGTCAGTCCGTGTTGACTACATTCAAAGTATGAGTCTTGATAGGCAAATGATTGAGAAGCAGAAGACTTTTTGACAGGAATCAGTTAAGAAACATTCTGTAAAACTAGCTACCTTTTTCTTTTAACTGCAGGATAAAACCCAAAATACTTGGTCTGCCATCAAAACCTGCAATGATTTTAGCCTCAATCTAATTTTCCAACTTCCCAGGTGAACACGACGCTTTAGCTAAATTATTCTACTTACCTTCTGAAAACACTGTGCAATATAGGACTTGCCTCAGTACTTGGCTGGCAGTAGGCAATTAGTATAATCCATTTATATTTGGAAAAGAATGAATGAATACAAATGTATGTATTTCTTCTTCCATTGCTGTTTTTAACACCATTTTTCACAGCATTCTACACCAAGAATATTCTGTTCCAAATTCCAGAGAGCGAGGGTGTGGCTTGGGTCAGGTGTCTCTCCCTCATCCAGACAACTGTGTCAGACGCTCACTCAGCCAGGCTTCTGAGCACACTCTCTGAGAAGGGGCTCGTGGGTATGACCTGCCATACCGTGGAATAGCTTAAATATATAACAGAATTCATGGAGAGATTGTAGGGGATCAAGTACAGTCGTCCCTTCTTATCCAAGGGAGATTGGTTCTGGGTCCCCCTTGGATACCAAAATCCTCAGATGCTCAAGTCCCTAATATAAAATGGCAGATTATTTGCATAAAACCTGTGTACATATTTCCATATACTTTAAATCATCTCTAGATTACTTATAATACTTAATACAATGTAAATGCTATGTAAGTAGTTGTTATTCTGTATTTTTTAAATTTCTACTATTTAAAAATAATTTTTGTCATTAAAAATTTTTATTTTTTTTAAATCTATTTTGAATATTTTTGATCTGGTTTGGTTGAATCCTTGAAGGTAGAACCTGTGAATATGCAGGACCAGACTGTACCTGGAAGGGGCTGTAGGGAACACAGTTTACTGATTGTTCTTCTTTGCCCTTGAAGTTGGACAGAGGTTGAAGAAACAGTGGCCAGAATTGGGAAGGGCTAAAAAATGTTACAAAGTCATATTTTGAGGACAAAGCCAGACCATTTGGGCAAGTAGGAGGGGAAAGGAGTATTAAAAAAAAAAAGATTGAAGGTAAGCTTGTGAATATTTTCTCCCATTCTGTAGGTTGTCTATTTGCTCTGTTGATTGTTTCTTAGCTTGTGCAGCTTTTTAGTTTAATCAAATCCCATTTATTTTTGTTGTTGCCATAATTGCCATTGGAATCTTGGTCATAAATTCTTTGCCTGGACAGATATCTAGAAGAGTTTTTCCTACATTTTCCCCCTAGAATTCTTTTTTATTTATTTATTTACTTTTATTTCAGGATATTATGAGGGTACAAACATTTTGGTTACATTTTATGACTTTGCCTCACCCAAGCGAGGATTAGAGGCATGCCCTTCCCCTCTAGAATTCTTATGGTTTCATGCCTTAGATCTAAATATTTATCCATCCTGAATTAATTTTTGTGAGTGGTGAGAGGTAGGAGTCCTGTTTCATTCTTCTACATGAGGGTATCCAATTTTCCCAGCACCATTTATTGAATAGGGCTTCTTTTCCCCAGTGTATATTATTATCTGCTTTGTCAAAGATCAGTTGGTTGTAGGTAGATGGTTTTATATCAGGGTTTTCTGTTCTATTCCATTGGTCTATGTCTCTATTTTTGTACCAATACCATGCTGTTTTGGAGAAAGAATTTTTTTCATAAGAAAACATAATTCATTTTATTTATGTTTTAGTTATGGTTATTGATATAATTTATCTCTTCTCATCTCATCATGATTAAATACACATTTATAGAATACACAAGACTAAGCCTATATGTATAACATTGCTTTTATTTTAAACAATGCATTCCAATTCCAAGCAGCAATATTATAAATTTAAGAAAAGCAACCCACTTTTAGGTTGGGATTTCCATGATTGTTGAATAACTCAGTAAAAAGTGAGTAAGTGAAGTGAGCTAGTGAAAACAGGCAAACTAAGAGTAAGAAGCAGGTATATTTGGAAAATTATGAGTTTTATGTACTTTATATAAGTTACTCTCATGAGAAATATGTGCTATTCTATGTTAGATTGCTGGCAGAACTTGGGTTCAAAATTAACAGGAATAGTTAAGCCAAGTTAGATAAACCTATTTACTGAAAGTTTTTAGGTTAATGTACAATTGCATATTACAGAAGAACTATTGATTAGTTGTACCTGATAAGAGGAAACTTTTCCTCTTTTAAACTTCCTGTAAAGAGACATGTTCTTATTGTAAAGACATGAACGTGAAGAGTTGACTGGAAATCAAAAGGAAACCTGTTATCCTTGTTTTTCTTTCTGAGTGAAAAGCAAAAGGTAAATATCATGGTCGAATGGAAAAGTAAATTGGATTTTAAATTTTTATGTATGTTTTCCCAGTTTTAGGTGCTCAGATTTCATTCAGCTGTACAGTTATAATTGACAAGATCCCTTAAAATGTGACATATCCACTTGAGGTTTGAATTTTTTAATGTACCCTTTAGGTGAATGCTTTTACATTATTGGATGGTGACTCTGTTATATAACATAACATTTTATAGATATATGTAGGTATATATGTATACATATTGATTTATAGTTTAAATTATTGTTACTCCCTTTGATTATAAAGCATCTTAGTATATGTTTTCATTTAGAAGAAATAATACATTCTCCATTTTATTTAATAAAAGATTTAAAAATAGGTAAATATGAAGTGAATTTCTAACCAATAAATCTTATTTTCCACTTGATTTTAGATTATAATGGGATATACTTCCAGAAAAAGAAACTAGGAAAAAGTTTAGGGGAAGGTGTCAAGGATTTGGTTATCTCCTGTTACAAGTTGAATTGTATTCCGTCAAAGTTCATATATTGAAATCCAACGCCCCAGAAATAGGATTGTTGCAGATGTAATCAGTTAAAATGAGGTCATACCAGAGTAGGGTGAGCCCCTAATCCAGTATCACTGGTATCCTTAGAAAAAGAGGAAATTTGGACACAGACATGCACGGAGTAAAGACCATATAAAGAGACACAGTGAGAAGATGCTCATTTACAAGCAAGCCATGGGGAGAGACTCAAGACAGATCCTTCTCTCAGAACCCCTGAGAGGGACTCAGACTTGCTGACACCTTGATTTTGACTTCCTGTCTCTAGGGCTATAAGACAAAAAATTTCTATTGTTTAGACTCCCAGTTTATGATATTTTGTTATGACAGCCTTAGTAAACTAATACACCTGGCTGCATAATTACATCAGTGGTGGTATGGTCTCCCCCCAACTAGAAGCAGACTTTATTTTAGAAATTCTAACTCTATACTTCAGCTCCTAGAACTTTTCTTGTTCTTCTCTTTAACATTAGACATTTATGTCTGGTGAGGCTAAGCTGTGATATAATGATTTGCCAGAAGGACCTACAGAATCATCTGAAAATTCCTGAATTAGTCCATGCCCTGTGTTGTGCAATTCATAAAAAGAGGCAGTGAGGGGTACAAGGATAAAGCACAGGCCTGGTAGGAAAGCTGCGTTCTTGCTTTGGCTCCATGCTTCATGGCCTTGGGTAGCTCACTTAACTTATCTGAGTCTCAGTCTTTTTATTTGTAAAATAGAAAGATAGTCTTTTTGTGACTCTGTGAGTCTAAATCAAAAAATTTGTATTATGTAAGTAAGTATACATTTAATAATAGTATTTAATAGAGTTTTTTCTTACTGCTTTCTTATTATCTAAGTAAAAAATGCTCTTGGCTAAAAAAAAAAAATGGCAAAGTCCTGAATGTCTTATAATGCAAAGCACAGTCCCCACTTCAGCTGTCCTGAACCTCCTCAACCCCCAGCTAACTTTCCGGAGGAAACCACTTTCAACAGTTTCCATTTTTAGCTGTTTTAGTGGTTACCACCCTAACTTTAATAATATGCTTATGCTACACTTCCTTGATGACCAACTCCAGACATTATCTCTTCACTCCCCAGCACTTACTACTTTTAAAGTGAAGAATCACTGATTCAGCAGACATCCCTGATAGCCTGCAGGTCAATGGGCCTCTTCTGGAGTCTCACTCTCTATGGATCTAATTTGAGCAAAGAGCTTTCGCTTCCATCAGAGGGGAATCAGGGATTAGATGATTGCCACGGGACGTCACCCAGGGTGGGAAGGAGTTTGGCCTAATTACCTAAAGCTCTAATTGGGCCTGAGTTATCTTTTTACTCCTTCTTATTTTTCTGTCTGACCATATTTATTTTAAATGAAATTAAAACAAAAACTGAAGTTAAAATATTGTATGTTACTTTTATAAAAAGGAAAAATATCTACCTGATAGCTCGTAAATTAAAAAAAAATACCACTTACTAAGAGATGCTTAACAGGTATGGTGCTTTATTTTACGATCTTAAATTGATGTTCACTTTGTGGTACTAGTTTCGTTTGGTTTTGCAGATTTCCCCTTCCAGAAATTTGCTGTTGGTATCCAAACAGTAAGATATAAGAGAGAAAATGGAGTTGAAGAGACAGTTACTGTTTTTTGGAAACACAGCATTTCTGCAACTCAAATTTTTCTAGAAATGCTATAAAGTAAGTGACTTTGACTTATACTTTAGAAAACCTCTTTATCATCTATGATGTCAGTTAAATATATTTGGCAAAAGTTTACGTGCTGACCACTTTGGGTTATTTGAGCCCTGCTCAGACAATCAGACATGTCTGCTCTCATTTCTGATTCCTGATCACATTGGATGTCTCACCAGTGTGGAGACAGAAAACCCTGATGTTAATGGAGCTTCATATTTAACTATTCTATATGCCATAGTCACAGACAAATATTAAAAGAATAAGATTTGGTTTGAATGGATGTGTCTGCAAATGAAGCAAGCAAATTTGGTGGTGAGGTAGAAAGGAATGTAGAAGGGGTTGTGTTTTCAGCACTTTTTGCTGCCTGTAAGACCTCTTTCTGGACACTCTCTCTTGCCTTATTGGCTCCATGATAGCACTCTTCCCTGGTTTTCCTGCTCTGCCACCAAGCTTTTTTTTTTTTTTCCTTTTACTAGATCATTATTCCCCATATTTATCCAATATATTTTTAGTAAGGTTTCACCAACTGTCACTTGTTTTGTGGACAACTCTCAAATCCCTTTCTCTAGCCCTGGTCTCTATCCTGGACTTCAGGCATTCCCACTGGACATTTCTACATGAATGAACCAGAAATTTCTCAAACTTGACATACCCTAAACCAAAATCATTCTTTTCCACCCTCCTGTCAAACTTCCTTCCTCCCACTGACCCTCATTTGGGCAAGAGATTCACACTCTGTTCACTTATCCAAGCCAGAAAACTGGGGTTCAGGCAGTACGCCCGGCCATCTCTCAGAGTCCTTTTTATTTAACCCAGAGTTCGTAAATTTTTATCCTTTTTTTCCATGCCTACTGCCCTTGTCTTAGTCAGATCTTATTATCCTGTTTCTAGACTGAAGCACTATCTTCATAGTTGGGCTCTCAGTCATCAACTTCTCTAATTCTCTATTTTTAAATTTTATTTTTGGCCAGAGCTATTTTACTTAATGTCATTTGCCTGCTCAAAAATTCTTGATTAGATCCCTAGTGACTATTGGGATACAACCAAAACTTCATAGCCTGACATCCAGTATTTTTTCATCTGTTCCCACTGGGCTTTATTCAATATAATTTATCCAGAACCCCACGTGGAGCTGGGCGTACTGTAGAGGCCTGATGAATGAGTGAATAAATGAATAAAAGACTGATTGAGTGGATAAATGAAGGAGTTACTCAGTAGGTGTTGAGCCTGCCAAACATACGCATGTATTATGCTGCCAGGAAAGCTATTTCCCTCCTTCTGAAATGGGTGTAATCCTGTTCAAAATGTCATTTTTGTTAAATTTTTATAGACTATTCCAGTCTCAATCAATTTCTTCTCCATTCGTGATTTTATTCATGCTACAGTTGGAGTAGTTAATGTACATCATGGGTATTTATGTGTATATTGGGTATTCACAGAGACAGAGACCGTTGATGGCAGTAAAGACTCAGCTCCCAGCACAAAGCCTGGCACACTAAGGAAATCAATTTGTGTTTGAATTCGCACAATTTTTTTCAATCTCATTGTATTTCTCCTGAAGTCATACAATAGCTTTTTAAGTGTTTTCCCTACTTCCATTTGCTGATCCTAAACTTTATTCCTCACATTCCTGGTAGGTGAATCCTTTTGTTCTGAAAATGAAGTTTGCAGATGTGCTAGAACACTGATGAAATTAGAGGTCAGGACTCCTGGTTTAGAGGTCGTTGCCCTCTTAAGTACATCAGATGTTTTGTTTCCCCCTTTTTTTTGGTGACTCAGGTCATTTTAGAGTTTTAGGCACCCTAGGTTGCAAAATAAATAGAATATCATTTTGTGGGATAAGAGAGATCTTTCAGTAAATGTAGTTGCCTAACCATTTCACATTATTTGTTCTTTGTGAGTAAATATAGAGGCAGGAAGAAATGTTCCTGGGAACAGGAAGGAGACATATCTAAACCTAAAGTGAACTTAATAACTTTGTGTTTTCCTTGCTAACAGAAGTCTTGGAACCCACCTGACTTATATCAAATAAATACAGTTATTGCAGTTTGTCTAGGTCATGTTCGCGTGTGCACAAAGTTTGGATCTGGGGGAAGTAAATGATGGGATATTGTAAAGAGCTGTCATTTGCAAAACAGCTAATAAGTTTTAGATTTGACGGAGAGAGTGAATTCGGAGAAACATCAGTCTAACCAAAGTGTTTCTGCTGCTGTTGCAGATGCCACTGTTAATTGGAATTGCTTATTACTTTGGCTACTTTCAATAGGGCTTTGGGGGTACTGTTACCCTCATATTGTCTAAATCTGTCCTGTAACCAGTGACTGGACAACCTAGGGCGTTTCAACAGGCATCCTATTACCTGACATTAGGCATCCAGTTTCCTATATTAGAAGTAGACATTTCTCCTGGGATTTAACCTTCTGTTCAAAGCTTGAACCACTTTGGTAGGAAAAATGTGGTCCTAATAATGTTTGCCAGTCACCTATGGCTTGCAAAGTACTTAATGCTTATTAACTCATTAATCCTCTTCATGAACCCTGTGAGGAAAGTTCATGTCAGGTTGGGTTTTTCTCCTTCCACGGGCTGTGAATTTGAAGCACAGACTTGTGCAGATTGTTTGGGGCACATCCATGGTAAATCAGGGACCCCACCATTTTAAGATGTGTGAAACCAACATTTAGCAGCTGATTTTTTTTTTTTTTTTTTTTTTTACTATAACTTCAAGGTGGCTCTCTTCTCCATAGCCATCAATCAGAAGTCCTTAGTGGGCAAATCTAGCAGGAAGCACTGGCTGAAAAATAAAACTTTGAGAGCAATAGCATCTGCTTGGTTAGGAATAGATCCTTGTAGCATCAAAACCATGATGCATGGTCTTGGGATTTTTCCAAATTCAACATATTTGTCAGTCTTTTGAGTCTTCTATTTATCCATGGAATCAAGGTTTCTAATCCCCACAAAAACATTTACGAAGCACATAATATCAGATGAAACCATGGTAGGTGCTCTTTCAAGGGACCTGTGGCTTCTGGAAAGTTCTGTCCTTCCTCATTCTAAATATGAATGATAGAAATGTATCTTAGTTGACAATTGGTATTGGATACTTATGGCTGAAACTGGAATGTTTGTTATTCCTGCCTCTAGTTAAAAGCCACATTTCTATTCTTTAGATCTATTGGTTAGGGATGATTTCTGGACTTCTGACCAGCCATGGGGCCTGACTTTACCCTGCACATTTCTCAGAGAACCATATTGCCACCTTATTATTTTCTAAATGAAATATGCAGGGCCCCAGGACATTTAGATTGTTTATTCATCCATGTGTGCATTTACTCATTTAGCAAGTACTTTTTCATTATCCACCATGTGACAACCATGTGCTAAGCTCCTGGGGGTACTGAAATGGCCAAGGGGGAGCAGGTGGGCCATTTAGCAGGAGACCTCATATCGTAAAAGGCTTCACATTGAGACTCTTGATGTTATTCCCAAATGCAGTTTTAATTTGGTTGTAAATTAGGGTCATTTGTGAAATATATGAAAGTTTTGGTAATCCTGCTTTGTCATTTCTTTTCATAACATGTTGGGAGTTTCAAAATAGAAGGTGATCTGGGCTGGTTAGCACTTCTGAGAGTTTGTAGAAAAGGTTCCAACACCCTTACTGTCTCTCATTATCCTACAGGAGATCAGACATCCTTCTCCCCAAGAAAGAAAGGAGGTGATGCACCAGGATAAGAGAACATCTCAGGGAAGCAGCCAGGGAATATAAATGTTAGACAGCTGGAAGAGGCTGCAGAGAACCTCCAGTGCTTGTGTGTCGGTTAAGGGGATAGACCTGAAAGGGTGCGGGGACATTCTAAAGAACCACCAGCAGTTTATGGCACTGTGACACTTTAGAAAGAATTCTTGATCCAATGGCTCTGCTCTTGCCTCTGTAAAATAGCGCCCTCAAAAAAAATGGCACCGATCCTATGCTTTACCTTGCTCCATGGTCCCCTGCTTGCATCCTGGGCACATGGACTGGTTTTAGTTTCTTTCTTTCTTTCCTCCTTCTTTGTTTCCTCCCTCCCTCCCTCCCTTCCTCTCTTCCTTCCTTCTTCTGTTCTTTCTTTTATTCTCTGTTTCTCTGTCTCCCACCACCCCTACCTTCATCTCTTTTTCCCTTTCTCTTTTTAATTGAGTTCATCCTGGTTTTATACTTATTGCCAGTGTCTTTCTACTACACTCCTCCATTGTTCCTACCAACAATAGAGGTTGGCCCACATCAAAAGCAGAAAGTTTGGTTTTAATCAGAAGAGTATTTGCATTGTGAGCTTTGATCTTGACTTCTCCTGCCCGGGGCCAGAGCAGGACTTCACCACAACAGTGAGCTCAGGCCTCCTGTTCTCTCGGGAGCTGGCTGGCCAGGATGCGGTTAGCCTGTTGCAGAAGGAGTATCACTGGGATTGAGCCCACAACGACTTTTTCTAAGTAAATCCCAACTATATGAGGAAGAGGGGGAGGGAAAAAAAACCCACACAAGTCAAACAACTCCCTTTTCCCCTTGAAAACACAAAGAGGACAAACCAGGCCAGAGTGACTGTTTACCTGCTTCATCCTGTTCTTATTATTTCTTTGTCTTTGAGTTTTAGACAAGTGCAATATGACAAAAGTTTAACTCTGTATTTTCCCTGGAGCTTCAGAATGATCTCTGAGCTGCCTCATGGGTAGTAACACTCAATGTGCCAAGGACTTTTCAAATTCAGCATGCCAAACTGAACTTACCATTTTCCCGTAGAAACCTGATCTTCCTCTTCGGTTTTCATAATCTGCCAGTAGGCTCCCAAACTAGAAACCTTGGATTCATCCTACACTTCTTTTTCTCATTTGCTGTGTTCTGTCAATTCTGCCACCTAAATGACTTCAATTACTGCCTCCCCTCCTCTCCATACGCCACACAGCTGCCAGGGAGATCTGTCTGAAATGCAAATCTGATTGTGCTATTCTCCTTCTTAAAAGGCTCTGAGCAGCCCCCAGACTCAGAAACACACAACCATGCACTTAAACATGATATAGCAACATGGCCTTTGACACCTGGCCTACAGCTTCCATGGCTTCTCTGTTATAAGCTACGCTGCTGCTGCACCACACGTCTGACCCACCTTCGTGGGGCGTGCTCACCAGTGCCTCTACATCAGGTAGTCACAGCATCTGGAATAGTCATTCTTTTACAACTGGTTACATTTTGCTCATTCTTCCAGATTCAGCTCAATTTTCTTCATGTTTTTTAAGTCTTTAGAGGCCTCCCTGGTAGTTGGTTGTGTCAACCTTTTACTTGGATTTGATGTCCTGGAAGTACCGTGGGCTTTAGAGTTAGACCAAACAGATCTTTAGAACCTGTTTCACTCTGAATCTCAATTGCTTCATCCATAGCATAGACATGGTGCCAACATCATAGAATTATTGAGGGAATTAAGCAAAGAAACACTAGGTTTCCAGTAAATACTAGTTTGTTTCCTATAGCAAACTGTACACAGAAAATTGCATAATGGTTAAAAGAATATGGTCCTGAATCCAGAGGATGTGGCTTTAAAGCCCAGCTCCACCGCATATTTATATAGGTGACCTTGAGCAATTACATTTGCTTGAGCAAATTATTCACCTTTCAATGTCCTCATCTCTATAATAATAGTACCTACTTCTTTGTTATGCTATACTATATATTAGTAGTATAGAATATATACAAAATATATACATACTACATATATATATAAAGTGTGTTCCTAACTCCATATCTAGAGCTGCGCTCTCCAACTCCCGGGCTGTGGATTGGTTTTGGTCCACGGCCTGTTAGGAACCAGGCTATATAGCAGGAGGTGAGCGGCAGGTGAGTGAGGGAAGTTTCATCCGTATTTACAGCTGCTCCCCATCGTTCACATCACCGTATAAGCTCTGCTTCCTGTCAGATCAGCGGTGGCATTAGATTCTCACAGGAATGTGAACCCTACTGTAAACTGCACATGTGGGCATCTAGGTTGTGCTCTCCTTATGAGAATCTAATGCCTGATGATCTGAGGTGGAGCTGAGGCAGTGATGCTAGTGCCAGGGAGTGGCTGCAAATACAGATTATCATTACCAGAGATATTTGACTACACAATAAATGTAATGCATTTGAATCATCCTGAAACCATTCCCCCACCCCCCATCCTGTGGAAAAATTATCTTCCGTGAAACTGGTCCCTGGTGCCAAAAAATTGGGGACCACTGATCTAGAGGGTTCTGCATAGGAGAGATACAAGACAGAGACAAAACATGTGTTAAACATTGTTACCCAAAAGAGCTCCTGAGAACAGCATATTTGGAAAGATTTCACTTAGTAGGGCTAAATTCTGTTATAAAGATGCTCAAGAGAGCTTGATGTAAATTAAAGCTCTATATTTGGGGTTAAGCTTCAAGGAAAATAAAGCATGGTTTGGTTTGGTTTTGTATTAAGCATGTTTACCCATTGTTTTCAAGTCAGACCCTGGAGGTGAAAGTGATTCTTGACTGGGAAGAAGACAGAAACCAATTAAGGGCTTCTCCAGTCCAAACCAACCACTAGAAAGAAATGTGACGGTGCTTGGAAATGTTAAATGAGATAAATATAAAGTCATTGTGTTTGGTTCACAGTAATCACACAGTGGATGTTGGCTGTAATTATTTTTTCCCCACACTTGCCCTACTTTATCATAACGATTTGTTTACATGGTTTTTTTTTTCCTGTTGACTTAGGATCCTAAAGGGACCAGACGGTGCCTTACTCATGCTCCTATCCTCAGCTCCTACCATGAAATATAGTGTGAGCAGTAAGAGGTTGTTTCTTCCAATGGATAAAGGCTGGTACCTTTCATCTGAAGTTGGACTGTGGTTAACAACACAATCTGTGCTTCGTCCAGGGTACTGCCCCGTTCTCATACCCACACCAGTCTCTCATTAAGACCCATTTCAAAATAGGCTCCTCTAAGGAGATTTTCCTCATATTACCTCAAGTTCATTCAGCTCTCTCCGTTAAATCCCAATTCCTGGTGCTTTACTGGTTTCTTGAAAAATTATTATTATTTCACACATGTGTCCTCAGTGGGATTGCTGACAGGTGAATGACAGAGGCTGCCTTCTTCCCTTCATCTGTGAGTGATCCTGGTACCACCAATAGCTGCAAACTTGTTGTGGGTGCTTTTAATGACTGGTGCTAACTGGTCAGGCTGCGTCTCATGGTAGCATCTTTTTTTATTCCCCATCTTCCTTTTCTTTCCTTCCTCTTTTCTCTGTGGGCCCCTCCAGCCTTGAATGAATACTGTGAGCCCTGCTTTAAACTAAAGAGCTTCCATTCCTGCTATGGACCCCAGAGTCTATCAATTTAAGCCCTATTCTCCCCTCCTTCCTGTCTGTGGCAGGTGCACAGTGTGGGATGTTCTCCATCCTTCTCATTTCAACGTAGTTGATTCCAGTGGTACTGGATGCCGGGAGATATTTGTTGTTCTCCTTCGCTTCTTTGTTATACTGTACTACATAGTATAGCATATACACAACACACCCACACACACACACACACACACACGCACATACACACACACACACACACACACATTAAAAGTGTGTCTCTAACCCCATATCTGAGAGCCAATCTAGAGGGTTCTGCATGGGAGGGATATAGGACAGAGATGTAACATGTGTTGGAACATTGTCACCCAACAGAACTCCTGAGAGCAGCATATTTTGGAAGATTTCAGTTAGTAGGGCTAAATTCTGTTAGAAAGATGCTCAGAGAGCTTGATATAAATTAAAGCTCTATGTCTGGGGTTAAGTTTCAAAGAAAATAAAGCATGGTTTGGTTTTCTTTAGTATTAAACATATTTGCCATTGTTTTCAAGTCAGATCCTCAAGTTGAAAGTGATTCTTGACTAAGAAGAAGACAGAAACCAATTAAGGTTTCTCCAGCCCAAACTGACTACTAGAGAGAAATGTAAGCATACTCCACTTGCATTTAAATAATCTTAATTGCATTTGTTTTCTTAGCAAAGAAATTTAAACTCTTATGCTATAATGGACCAGAAATTATTTAGACATTTTCTCCAAAATCTTTTTCTTTATTTTTGCACAGAAACAAATTTTTCAGGTGAATTTTCATGAAGCTATTATTTCTCCACCCCTCAGATGACAGAAATAGTAGAGGCTAAAAGAAAACACACCATTCAGAGTTTCCTTCAGTTTTATAAATTCTGATCTTTTATCTCCTTCTCCAGATTTAAGATTCTAATTATTGACTGGGTCTGTGGACCTTTCTCTTTTCCCAAAACCTTGTTCACCTCCCTCTGGGACAGAGCAGTTTTCCTTCCTGGTGATACTGGGCTGCTGCTTCTATTCTATTTTAGCCACAAATCCCGTGTCACCACATCCCTAAAATCTCCCTGACCTTCCCACATGATAACTTCTCTCATCCTTCCATTGAGTAACCAACCTTCTAGTTAAGAAATGATAATCTGGAAATAGATGATCCAAGTGACTCTTCCTGTTAGAATTCCAAGGTGATTACTCCATACCTCTACCCATCTTTCCCATCTCCCAGCCTAGTTAAAATGTAGGTAAATATTGCTGCCAGAAATAAACTGCGTGAGAAAATAAGCATGGACCATTTAAATTAGATGCTCCATAGTTAAAGGGCTATATTTTAAGAGATGCCTCTTTCACACAAGTGTATACTCTCATTTTTAATATTGAAGGCTAAATTGTTGTAAGATCTGATTTTTAATTAAGCACTTGAAATGAGGCAAAGAAATGCCCCATTATTAGGCCTGGCTCATATTGAAGACAGGATGGATGTAGCCTGTGGGGAACGTGAAGGAAAGGATGCACACTGACCTCACTTTCTGCAAAGTGGATAGTGGTTGTTTTTCTTGTCTCTTTGTCAATCCCACCAAAGCATCAATGTTTGTTGGGAGGAAAAGCCAACTGGCAATGCAGGATCAACATGTAGGAGAAAGTATCATAGGAGCTATTACTATAGAGTTAGAAGTTGAAATAACTATAGACATAAGCTGGTAGGAAGGGATGCATTTCCTGATAGAAAAGACAGCTAGGAGGCATAGAAATGTTTCCCATAAAATTCAGTGGCTGATCACAACCAACTCCCATGGGTTAGTATGAGAATAACTCATGCAGTTGAGAGAGCACTGGGCTATGAGTTCAGACCTGCCTATGTTCTAGGCCTTGCTCAACAGCAAATTTGCTTTATTAGCTTGCATAAATCACATAATTATTAATAATAACATGTATTAGGCACAGCATTCTGTTAGAAATTTTGTTATATGCTGGCCATCTCTTTTTATGTAACAAACCATTCAAATCTTTGTAATAAAAAAAACATATATTATTCTCTCTTACCATTCTGGGGATTGATGTGCTCAGCTGAGCAGTTCTTTTTCAGATCCTGCCATATGGTTGCAGTCAAATTGTCAAGCACTGGAAGGGTGTACTTATGTGTCTGCAACCTGGGCTGAGATGGCTAGATCAGCTGAAGATTCTTTGAGCAGCTCTCTCTATGCAGCCCCTCCATGTGGTTAGCATGGGCTTCCTCACAGCATGGTGGTCTCAGATAGTTGGACTTCTTACATGGCTTCTAGCATCCTCTGGAGCGAACATCCCGAGAGACAGGAAGTGGAAGCTGCCAGTCTCTGAAAGTCTAAACCTAGAAACTAGAGCAACATCATTTCTGCCCTGTACTTTACTCATAAAAGTAGTCCCAGAGCCCATCCAGATTAAACAGGAGGAGAAATTGCCCCACCTTTCAATGGGAGAAGTGTCAAAGAATGTGTGGCCATCTTCACTACATGATTTAATACTCTTGTAAAAGATTCTGACTGGGTTCCTCTTCTCTAGAAATGTACTTGAAGAAAGATAGTTATAATGAGTTATTGCCAAATGATGATCAAAATCTTAGCTTTATTGCTGCTTAAACTATGCTAACAGCCACATTTACTCCAGCTGAAATGAGGATTTTCTAGTTCTTTTCTCCTGAATTTAAAGCAGGGGGCTCTGGGTTTAAACTGGGTGACACACCAAATGGCATGCCTTGTCCAGAACAGATAGAATAGAGGCCTGGCCGGACCTGCTAGGAGATGCAAACAAGTTCAGGCCCAGTAGCCAAGAGAGAGGCAGGGACTCTGTGGTGCCTTTGAGGCACCTGTTGGTGACATACTTCAAACTGATTGGTTGCTCCTCGTCCCACGGTGGGACCTGAAGTTTCCTTGCAGTCTTTTTCTATCTTGAGAAGTAGAACTAAAGTCTCTATCTGTTCTAGAAATGTGAGAGGGGTAGGGATGTTTCAGGCAGTTTTTTCCTTCCCTGTAACACTCATGGCCCTAGGATTATTGGTCATCTTTTGCAGTGGAGGAAAAGTGAGGCTTGGAATAGATCACCAAGTACCCAGGGTCACGAGCGGATAAGGAGTAGAGCCATATTCACGCAGCATCATATGCTCTCTCTTTCAGCATCTCAGAAATGGAAGAAATAATGTGTGGCAAACCTTGCTGTCCCTCCAATGCATACTAAGCCCTACTTATTTTCTCCATACTGTTTATTGCCATGTCATAAGGTCTGTGTAACCCCTATGCTGCGTCCCCCACCCCACTATAATAGGATCAGGTGTAAAAGAAGTCATTGGAGTATGGAGAAGGTACAAATGTAGCTAGGTAGCATTGTTTGCACACAGATGAACCACTGTGTACAAGTAGTACCCAGTCAATACCTGCTGCCTTTAGAATGTCCCCTGATGAAGCTCTAAGGATGTGGGCTGCCATACATCAGCCACTCCCGGCTGTAGAGTGCTGGCACATGGCCAAAATTCTAGTGCTTGCTACCGATTCACTGGAACTTGAGTAGCGTGAGGACAATACATTCCATGGAGATTACAGTGAGATCGTGTACAGGTAGGATAGTGTCTGACCCAGGGAAATTGTTCCTGGCTTGGCTGCTGTTTTCTGTGAGTTTCACAGACAGGAACAATTGCCTTTCTTTCCAGCAGTGCACTTGGAACATCAAAACAATTGTCTGGCCCTTGAGCAGATCAACAAACCAACTGGATGCAGGTGCAGTTAAATAATCTGGGCCATAGAAAGGGATAGTTTTTTGTTGAGATTATGACCCTCTTCTCTGAGTAATCCCTGCAGGACCTTTGCGGGGGAGCAGAGAAGTGGCGTCTCTCATTTCATCCACCAGAGTCATCATTTACAACTTATCAAGAATGAGAGGGAGTTAGAGTTGAGAAGTGCAGAAAGCTACAAATAACAGTTACTAGTATATTAGTAAAAGTGCAGCTGTGCTAAAGAAACAACTAAGCATGATAAAAGCCTAGTGATGGAAGGGACTTTTTTGTTGCAGCACTCTTGCAAGGGCTTTATGTGTTTTATCACATTTAAGGCTCAGAACAACCCTCTGAGGAACTATTATCTCCATCTCACAGATGAGAAGGTGGAGGCAAAAAAGAGGCTGAGTGATTTGCCCAAGACAAATAATAAGTGTCAGAATCCAGATTTGAACCAAGATAGTCTGGCTGTAGAGCCTGTGTTGGAAACAATATACCACTAGATCCTTCTTCTGCCTTTTTTGTTTTCTGTTGTTAGCATTTTCAAGGTCTAAAGAGTGTATAAGCAAGCCAAGTAACACATCTGACACTCAAGCTCTTTGTTTTATTGAAATATGTATGCATGGTGTGTGCATGAACACTTTATATGCACTGTGTGTGCTTATAAACTACATTGGAGTGGGAAGGGTTTCAGAGGAGGCTTATTTGAGCTTCCCACCCAATGCAGGGATCCCCAGAGAATCATCATCATTCAGCTTTGCTTGAACTTTAGGGTCAGGTGAATAAAAATAACAACGGCCAACATAAGAGCTGATGCTAATAATTGCTGTAACTATGGAAACAAACTAGAATACAAAGAACAAAAAAGGTTCTTAAAAAAGAATTAAAAAAAAACCAAACCAACATACACACACAAGTCTTGGGAACTCAAATAAATTAATAAGGGCTGGAAAACAGAGGAGAGTGGGGTGAGAGAAGTATAAGCAGTAAATGTCTGCCATCTATAAAACATGGTCGAACACTTTTTCGTTTATTTGTTTTGATTAGATGAGTAAGATTTTTTGTGTGTGTGTTTGTGAAAAAAACTCTGTGATAACCATTCATAGAATGAGAGACAGGATGCCTGTCTTCTAAATGGGTATAGAATATAAAACATATTAATAGCCTACCCAGGGGGAGAAAATGGTGGAAAAGAGACAATGAGGAAACAAATGGACAGTAGCAGTGAACCCCAATGTGTAAGCACTACAGCACATACGTAGATTTAAATTCTTCCATTACAACTTAAAATATTTCAAAGTAGATTAAAAAGCAATATGCAATAAGTAATTGCATTCATTGCCCAATGAATGAAAATATTCTAGTCAATTGTTGCATTGTGCAATATTTTGTTGGTTAATATCTTCTCTGATTACCTTGAAGGTAGCCTTTATGTCTTATTCACTTTGGTATTACCAGTGTGTGGTTGGCATATGGGTGGTACTCAGCTACGTGTTAAATTATTTAATGAATTAAAAAAAACAGTGAATAACAGTATGAGGAAAATAGTATTTAATCAAAAATATTATACATATGAGAGTAGATGGTTTCACATTGATAAATGATATAATCAATACTGAAGACATAATAGATTCGAAACTTCTTTGCCAAAGAGCATTGCTATAAAATATATGGGGCAAAAACTGTTGAAAATACAGAGATAAATTGGAGGCAAGAATGCGGGTTTGGTAATCAGTCATACCTGGATTTGAATCATGGCTCTGCTATTTATTAGCTTGGGCCAATTATTCATTCTTTCTGAGTCTTATTTTCATCATAGACAAACGTGAGAAGAGCTTCACTGTTGTGAGAATTAAGTGGGGGAATGTAGGTAAAAGGGAGGGAGAGAGGTGTCCTCTTCTCAATGGTCATACTTTCTTGGTCCCTAAAATCCTAAGGGCAAGGATCTCCATTCTTGTCATTTTCACAGAGCCAGTATAATGCTTTGTTAAAGTAGACACTCAAATGCCTGCTGAATATTGAATAATTTTAAATAGGATTGCATCATTTAAACCCTGCTTACCTGTGTAGCAACAGTGATCAGACTATAGTGGCTTAACAATTTAGGGGTTTATTTTCTTACATAAAGTCCAGACCTAGGTGGTTCGGGGGTGGCTCCATGAGGTTATGAGGGACTCCAGCTCCTTCTCTTCCTTTGTCCCACCAACCTTAGCACCTTCTTACCATGCACAAGGTCACAGGAATGGCTGCTGGAGCTCTAGCCATCATAGCCACTGCTATGGTTTGAATGTGTCCCCCTGAAAGCATGTGTTGGGAATTTAATCCCCAATGCAACAGGGTTGGGAGGTGGAGTCTGATGAAAGGTGTTTAGGTCATGAAAGCTCCGTCTCATCAATGGATTAATGCTGATTATAAAAGGGCTTGAAGCTGCAAGTTCAATCTCTTGCCCTCTCTTGGCCGTGTGCCTTTTTGCTCTTCTGCCTTTCACCATGGGATGATGCAGCAAGAAGGCTCTACCAGATGCCGGCACCTTGATACTGGACTTTCGAGTCTCCAGAACAGTGAGAAATAAATTTCTTTTCTTCATAAATTACCCAATCAATGATTATTTTGTTATAACAGCACAAGAACTAAGACAGCCACAGTCCAGGTCACAGGAAGAGGAAGGACAACAGTCAAGGACACTTCTTCCACCTCGATTATGTCTCTTTAAAAGCTCTCCTGAAATTCCACCCACAAAGTCTGCTTTTCTCTTAATCGATACACCACTCCTTATAAAGAAAGCAGAGAAATGTATGTGTGATCTTATTTTAAGCTGGGTACTTGGCCACTCTGTATAAAACGGAGGTTGTAATGTTCATAAAGAAAGGGAGAATTGATATTGTGGAGGCAACAAACCATCTGTCAGAAGAATGGATGGTTTTCTTGGATGCAAACTTCGTGCATAACTTACGAAACTTTGTGTGTATATGTTTATTAGTTTGCTGTCAAGTAAGTTTACTCCAGCTGGACAGGGTCTGGGGTGGGGTCCTGAAGTGACCTGCCCCATGGAGTTTTCCTTTGTGGGTTTTACCTGATGTATATTGTCTGAGAGATTGAGTTTAGAGCTCAGGGCAACAATAGAGGGTGACTAGGAATTATTGAAAGGTATTTGTTAATTTATTTCACTGGTAAAAAAAAAAAATCATAAAAAAATTAATAGGGGCTCCCAGCGATTCAGCCCCTTTTCTAGAAGTAACCACTGTTACTATCCACTGTTAAGATTTTGTATAGACATCTGGACGTAGTCTCTGCATATATATACATAAGTGGGTATGTAGTCTAGGATTTTTTTTTTTTTAAGCAAAGGGGACCATACCAGACATACTTCTCTGCACATTGATTATTTCACAATATTTAATAATAATTAACAATATTTCTTGAGTATCTTTCCAAGTCATACTTAAGAAGTTGCCTTACTGTGTTTATACTATATGCCTAGTATATCACCGCATGGATATACCATTATTTATTCTCTTGATGAGTTTGTGTGTACCATAATTTACTTGACTGCATCTTTTTGGATGAACATTTGGTACAGTATTTTGCTATTATAAACAAGACTGTAATAAAGAAATATGTCACCTTGTATATGCCTAAAAGTACTCCAAGAATTAGAATTTATTATGAGTCAGAGGGTATTTGTACTTATGACTTGGAGAACATTACCAGATTATTCTCCATAACTACTGTGACAATTCATGCTCCACTAACAAGGTACTGAGAATATATTTTTCTCATACCATTATTACATTGTGTGATCAAACCTTTTGATCTTTACTCATCTAATCAATGAAAAAAAATGGTGTCTGGTAGATTTGATTTATGTATCAGTTGAGTGAGGTTGAGTATTTTAGAGCCTTTCAATTTCTTTTCTTGTTTATATTATGTACCCATTTTTCTCTTGGGTTGATTGACTCTTACAGGTGCTCTTTATAGTTTAAAGAAATTAGCCTCTCATTAGTTACAAATATGTTTCCCATTTGTTTTTTGACTTTGTTTATGGTATTTTATTCATCCAGAAATTTTTAAAAAAAATTTTATATGGTCAAATTTATTAATCTTTTTTTAGATGGCATTCAGGTTTTATGCCATATGTCTAGAAAGGCCTACCTCACCTAAAATTATTTTAATAGATCAATTTTCTTCTAATATTTTATGGTTCCCTTATTAAAGCTTACATCTTGATCCTTCTGTAATTTATTTATTGTATTTTGTTGAAGGTATATTGTATTTAAAAAATGGCCCACAAATTTTATGTGCTAAAAATAAATTGTGCTATTCATATCATGCCTTTTGGTGTCTAAAACTGACATACAGCAACTACCTCCAGATATCGGCCAAATGATTGTTGAAAAGAAGGAATAAGTCAGTTCTTAGACCAGCATAACCACAGTTTACAAAGAATCCAATTTCATCTCGTCCAGGAAGAAAGGACAAGAACATCTGAACAGAGAGTCCATCAAAGGGATCGGCCCCTTATTGTAATTGTCTTCATGGCTTAGTAAACTAACTGTTTTTATGAGTATTCCAGGAAGCCTGTAGCCATTATTTTTGCAGTCCTCTGTCTGCTTTTCAAGAAGAAGTTTACGTTTTATAATGGCCATCATTATAGCTCTTGGAAAATAAGCACGGATACTAACGGGATATGTAGGACTCAATATCTAAATATCACAGGAAATTTTGTGGGAATCATGGAAATTGTGCTGGAGGAAGAATCTGAGATAGTTCAGAATCATGGTGAGACACTGGGCTGCAGAGTCAGAGGAGCTGATTCAGATCCAGCTCTGTGCCTGGCTATGTACCTCTGGGCCTCAGTGTTCCCATCTTGAAAATGGAAATGTGAATACCAGCTACTACATAGGATTGTTGTCAGCCACCCTTAAAAGTTTAGATGTTCAATAGAAGTTATTTTATTATTACCCTGTTTAGGTAAAATTCCATTGCATAGTATTTTTTTCTTTCAGAAAGCATTTATTGAGTGCACACTGTTTACTGAACACTGTACTGCATTCTGGAGCACAAAGAAGAATAAACGAGGTACTTGTTCTCCATAGCCTTAGGTTATACAGAGGTATGGAGGCAAAGTATTAATAAAATCCACTATTAGATCAATAAGGTAAAAAAGCACTGTACATTGTAATCTAAACTAGAGAATGAATAGCACATATGGTAAAGTAACTTATGTTGGCAGCGAGCCTACGAATGAATAGCAGCTGGATTGGAAAAGCAAGGAGACGCTTTCCTCCCACGCTCCAAACCCAAACAATCCCCTTCTTTCATGCAGGTAACAAGAGATGACAGCACAGGAATCACGTCCTAATGCGTAGCTTTTCAGGGCCCCAGTCTGTCTTTTCATCCTGATTAGAGGATAAAGGAAATGGGTTTCCTGGCTGGTCTCATCCTGGTAAACATTTTGCCTGCTTTGCAGAACCGCCACCCTGTTTAAGGGCAATTTGCTGGACCTGCAGTTGGTTGAAAACAGCGGGGCCTTTGTCAATGAATAGAGCTGTAGTGACAGGGAGGACGTTTACAAAAATGCTGGTGTGTCTCATGCCCCGTGCCAGCTGGTGCTGTTAGTGCTCTTTTATGTGCCTCTTGAAATTCACTATAATCAATCTTTAAAGGAAAGCCAGGGCATAATGAGTAATCAAATTCAGTCCTCTGGAATTCATAGCAGTGGTGACTTCTAAACGTGCGTAGTGACTCGCCGAAAGTGGAAAACTTCTGAGAAGTTAAGAAAAACAGGTTGGTCTTGAAAATGTATCAGGGACATTTTTGGTAAAGAATCATGTTGGCTCTCTTCCAGTGGTTTTATTTTTATTAAGAACTAGCAATCCATGAGCTGAAGTACGTGGACAGCTGGAACCCAGCCTTGATGTGAATCCTGCGTCATAGTCTTGAGTTACTATTTTAATAAAAAGAAACACTTCCATTAAAAGTCTCTGGTTGCTCTATCAAGTGTCCTATACCTCCTCAAAATTATAAAGATTGTATGGCAGTGTGGGAAAATGTCTGGGAAGTGATGGCTTAAAAACAGACTTTAGTTGTTAACTACCTTAATGATTGCCTCTGTATATTTATGGACAAGGTGTGGAAGAGATCTCCAGTTAAAAATACTTGATATATTTGGGTAATAGAATGTGTCCAAAGTTCTCTGTTTCCCTTTTAAAATTTGACATGCTGTGAAAAATAATAAAAAGTGATTAAAATTAAAAACTATGTCTACAGGCTGCCCATCATTCTCCCTTCTGGGCCAAGGCTAGGTCAATGTTTTCCATTTGGGCCAAAGCTTCCTACTGGCTGCTGTTGAGACTGGTGTGTAATGCATGGAGCTGCTGGCTGGTGGTGGCGTAGAAAGTATGGGGGTGCTGGAACCACTTAGAGTTTAATAGGGGTTGGTTAACTGTAGCTTGTGGGCCAGTTCCAGATCATTATATCTTTTTTGTTTATCTGCCTAGGAGTTAGGTTGTGTTTATTGTTTGCTGTAGCTGTAGGTGTCAGAGGCTAAAATTTGTTCTGGTGTCTTTATTTTTTGTCTTCCCTGTTGCCTTGGGTTTCCCTGGAGACTCCTATATAAATAGGATCTGAGCCTTGCAGTTCTTTTCAGCTCTAATCCTCTGATATACTGGGATCCTACTGATGTGGTGCTAAAATGGGGGTGGTGGAGGTGGAGGCGGAGGAAGCACCCAATAATCCTATGATTAGGTCTTAGTCTTTAGTGAGTCTCTATCATTATAGATTGAAGAGCCTTTTAATTTCTTTCCTTGTCTGTCTCTACTCATTTTTCTGTTGCATTGATTAACTTTAGTAGGTATTTCTGATAGTTTTAGGAAATTATTCCTCCATTAGTTGCAAATATGTTTCCCATTTGTCTTTGACTTTATAGTATTTTGTTCAGGAAGAAAAAAATTTAAAATATTAATGCATTTGATTATATAAAATTATCTACAAGTATTTCCAGGTATATTTTTTTTGCCCCTTAGGTAAGACAGGAGGGTTAAAGGGGGCTGGAGTGGGGTATTTCCCTTTCTCCAGTTAAACTCTCTCTGATAAAACCCTAGTAGGTTAGACTCTGGTAGAATAGTTTTCGTCGAAGGCAGGTTTTTTTAAGAACAGAATAGTCTGGATGTATTTTAAAATAATTGCTTTTCTCCTCCCCCTGCTGGAAGCTTGAGGGGATTTTTCTCTGATCCTCACAGTGCAAACCTGATTGAGCTTCAGCAGGTAAAACTCACACAGATGTGGGGGCCTCCGCAAGGCTGGGTCTCCAGGATTTTTTAATCTCTCAAGCTAGGCCAGGCACAGTCTCCAGTAATTAGTCAATTAGCCTTTAAGTATTTCTACCCAGTACTGGCTCCAGTGGGATTTCTGCTCCAGGTAAGATGTAGTTACAAAGATGTTCTTCTTAACTAGCCCCTCTTCAGTTTTTGCAGTGGTGATTTGCTCCATGACCTTCTTGTTGTGAGAATGGGAGTGATAACTTTTAAGCTGTTTAGTTATGGAACCAGAAACCAAAGTCTGCTGCCTGGTTTTATATAGCTTGGGAACTAAGAATGGTTTTTTGCATTCTCAAACGGTTGAAAAAAATTTATTTAATAATTTTTTTGAGACATGTAAAAATTATATCAAATTCAAATTTTAGTACTGTATCCACAAGTAAAATTCTATTAGAACATAGCCATTCTCATTCATTTATGTAGTTTATGGCAGAATTGAGTATTTGTGATGGAGACTGTATGGCCAGCAAAACCTAAAATATTTACCATCTGGCCCTTTAACAGTAGAAAGGGCTGCGGACCTCTGGTTTAGCTCACTCTGGACATAGGTCCTGGTTAAGTTTGAATCTCTCGACACTGCCTGAGTTGAAAATCAAGTTATTGAGCACCTGTCAATTGCTGGAGAGGATCTTCACATTTAGAAGTAAGGGAAGACATAGGCCTGCCCATGAGGAGCTTACAGGCTTATGGGAGACACTGGAGAGAGAGCCAATAAGACTTACCTGGGCTGGCTCAGAATGAAAGGTTTTGGAGTTAGTCTTGGGCCACAGAGAGTCATTGAAACTCAACCTGTTCGGTAAAACAGAAGGGACTTGATCATGGGCTAAGGGCTGGCTCTTCTTAAGAGTGCCAAGGTCAGGAGGACATTCATGTGCTGTACTTTCTGGCTCAGCTCCAATCTTTCTAACAGTGATGGCACTGTGGCCACCTCAATATGGTAATGCCACTTTAAAACTTGCATTCTCTGTTCATTGTAATTTTCAATTCTTAAGTTACTAAGAAGTATACTAGTTTGGGGAAGGAGTAGACTCATTTATCAGAAAAATAGTCAAAGCAAACCATCAACCTTATCTCAGGAATTAATGATCAGGGAGAATTTCTTAAACCTTTATACATAGGTAGAATTTTTTTTAACATTTCTGGGTTGGTCATGGACTCTGCTAGTAGTGTTTTCCTACTTGTTCTGTCTTCTGAAGCCTTCTTCGGATTTCATGTAAAAGAGAAACTAAGCCACAAACTGTTCAGCTCGTGTATATCCTATAATGCATGTCTATTATCTCCACAGAGAATAAGAACTTTAGAACTCTTGGCCATAAACTGTATGTAAGCTCTTTCAGTCCTTATTGTTATGTACAACAGCTTTCAGATGTTGGAAATGAAATGCTTCCTTATCTAAAGTAGGTTGATGGTGAGGAAGACCCATGCTGGGCTTATACAACAGCGTGAATACAGACAACAAGGAGATATATAATCTGAATTTTTTCATTCATTAATGATGACTTTCCCAAGGCCCAGAGTCCTTAGGAAAGTGAGGTGACCACTCTTGGGTCCTTTTGGAAGCCACAGTATTAAGGTTAGCCTAGTTCACAATTGAGTAGTGACTTTGAGTCTTTCTGTCTGTGTCCCTAAACTCCAATCCTGATAGTGTACTATGTCGTGGTTTGGCTTGGGAACACAGCTATATTCCCCTGCTGCCTTCTTATATTCTTCATCAGAATGATTGTGAAATCCACCCAGCAGGTCTTGTGAGTGGGCTATCAGCAGATTACATTGCGTGTAAATGGAGTTGGAGAAATAATGAAGCAAATAACCCCTGCAGAAGTAGCTGAGGTGAAAATAAAGAGCATGCTCTTGACTGTCTTGCATCTCTCATAGAGTTCAGATTTGATGAATATCTCCAACTTAATGTAAAGATTATCTAGGCCCTTACTGAATACTTCCAGAGGTGGGGAACTCATGCCCTGACCTCAACCCATGTGCATTGGGGTTAGAGACCACATTAGTCAGGGATCTTGGAGTTGCAAATGACAGAATCCAGCTCAAACTTGTTTAAGCAGAAAACATTTACTAGCTTTCTTGACAAAACTTGGGAAGAACAAATTTTAGGAATAACTAGAAGCAAGGTTTGAATATTGGAAATTAATCATTTTTTCGTCTTTTTCCCTCCTTTTCTTTTCTCCTTTCCTCTTTCCATCTCTGATTTTCTCTTCCTTCTCCTTCGTTCTTTCCTATTGACTTTCTCCACTTATTGGAAAGCATATCCACCAGTAACCTCCCATGCTCACATGTCCCTGCTTCTCAATTAGAAGGGATTTGGTATTTGTTCTTTCTGTTTCCCATGTTCCCCAGGTGGAGGAGAGATCTGATTAGCTTAACTTTCATCCAGTGTTTATACCTCTGTAGTCACAGTGGCCAGAAAGGAAGGACACCCTCACTAGACCCTGATGGTTGGAATAGAGGAAAGTTTTCCACAGACGAAGGGCAGAGTGTTAGGCTGACAGAACTGGAGATAGCTGTTAGACACCTTGGGTGACTGAGTGCTTTCATACATTAAAATTGAACGTCTGTACTTTTTAGTTTTGCCTTAAAGCACAAAATTAATCAGTTCACTCTTCTTTCTGACATTTCAGATATTTAAATATTGCTGCCATGTCTGACCACTTAGTTTTACGACAATCTCCTGGCCTAGGTCTCCTGTCTCTGAGCTGTCTTTTACTCCAGCTTTCAGCTGTAATTGGACCCTCTCAGACTTCTCCTTATTCCTCCTGTTCTTTAGCCTCTGTGATCACCCTGCCATCCTCCCTCACCCTGCTCCAGTCCCCAGAGTTCCCCTTAATCATTGCTCAGCTGGGCTGGCAGCTGGAGACCAGTCACCCAGTATCATGTAAGAATGCAGTCCTTTCAGTAGAAAACAGGTTTGGGAACCTGATAGATCTGTTTTGATTCCTGTGTCTTTCCTACTGAGTAAAAGCTTGACCTTGAGAAATTGACTCAGCCTCTTGCAGTGTTGTTGTAAGGATTAAAGAGCAGTTATACACAGTCCCCAAGGCCTGCCATATGGCATACATGCAATAAACAATAACTGTGGTTACTGTCATTATTCTTACCTCAATTCCCGGCATCTTACAGGACATGGGGTTAGAGATTTTATACTTCATCCTGTGCCCATGGAGAAAAAGACCAGATTCCTCCTATCCTGGGAAAGACAGCTTGAAGAGGTGGCCCAACCATGTAGGCAAAAATCGGACCTTGGGACTTCAATTTATTTTTCCTGCAAGCCTTAAATTTCAGTCTCAGCACTTAGACCACTAGGAATGTAGCAGTTGCTTTTTCTTACTTTCTACCTAAGGTTTTAAGCCAATTGTCTTGAGGGAAATAAAAGCCCCACTATCCCAAGCCAGGGAATTGGACAGAACATGAATTCCATCCAGGTCAGCTATTAGAGGCTCTAAAGGTAGAGATGATTTTTCTCTGAGGGCTTTACTGAGACTGCCAGCTCACCTTGTTCAGCTCCACTGAAGAAGGTAGTTTTCACATGCTTACTCTGGCTAAATGTCTTGGCATTTGAGGCTCTCCAAATATTGGCTCTATCCCACTTTTCTGGGTTTAACTCCATTAGTCTCTTATGCTCACCTTCTTCTACCCATCCAGATCAGGTCAATTCCCTATCCCCAAAGCCTGCTCTTTGAATAAGCACCTGTGGACATTTTCTCACATCATTACCCCAGTGAATGTCCTGCACCAAACGAAATCCTGCTCACCTTTACCACCTTTGCCATCCATCCATCCATTCACATCCATCCATTCACAGCTGTTCATCCATTGAACAAAATTGCTATGTTAGACACTGAGGATACAGATGTAAACAAGACCACATCCCTGGCCTCATGGAATTTACATTCTAGTGTAAGAAACACACAACAAACATATACATAGATACTTAATGTCAGGAGTGTTAAGTATTATATTGAAAATTAAAGCAAATTAAGGAAAGAAAAAATGGTATTGAGGGTAGGAAGGGTAGAGATTGATTATGTTGGAGATGCTCATCATTGTTCATGGAATCTTCATAATAACTTGCAGGACTAGGAAGGTCATCTTGTCCAGAATGCCCTAATGCAGGCATCTCTTTGACAGCATCTCTGAAAGGTGATGATTTATAGAGACAATGTACCAATGATCTTAAGAGCATGGGCCTTGGGATTGGATTGACCTGGGTTTGAATTCCAGCTCAAACACTGGCTATCGGTATGACCTTAATTGAGTTACTTACGATCTCCGAGACTTAATATTTCTTATCTGTCAGATGGGGGTAATCATAGCACTGTTTCATCCGGTTGATGTGAGGGTTAAGTGAGGTTATATTAATATATGTAAAGCTATTACAACAGAACCCGGGACGTAATAAATGCTCAATATGGGTTACCTGCTATTGTCTTTATTACCTCATAGGGTTGTCATGAGCAATAAATGAGGTAATGCATTTGGCATGGTGCCTGGTATCACCACCACCACCACTACTACCGCTATTATTGTCGCTATTATCTAGTGACAGAGACGTTTAACATGGCAAATTCATTGTCCTAGGAGTAAGCGAGTTTCCATTTTGACAGTCTGTTCGCTGCAAATGCTCTTCTCCACATTGAACCCATATGTATTCCACACAAACATTTAGCTCGAGGTCCCATTTCTGACCATAACCTCCAGAGTCAAGGGTTTAGAGCCCTACACAGTTCAGCCTACCCTGACCCTAGTAGCCCATGGCACACTTTCCACCTCTGAACTCCTCAAGCTGCTTCTGTTAACGTCACTCACTTGGCACTCACTGTATATTGTTCTGATAGCTATTTCCTTATTACGTTAGTATTGAGTTCAAACCACACCAGAACCTAAGTGCTCTAGGACAGGATATTGTCCTACCTTTTTTTGTTTTATTACCCTCTTGATGGATTTCTCTCTCTTTCTCTCTCTCTGTCACATGTGCACACACATGCACACACACAGCACAGAATCAACATTTGCCCACATGACATTTTTAAGTGTGCTCAAGGTCACTGACAACTACAACCAGGCTGGGTGAAATAGGAACCAGCCTCATGGGAACCACCCTCATTGCCTCACGTCCAAAAGTTACTTGTGTTTTGCTGGAGCGTTTTTTATTAAGGCAGCTTCTTCTATGTGCAAATCAGAATTGTATCTTTTAAAAATGTTGCTGCTGACTTCTAATCTTGCTTATCATATCTTCCCTCTTCATTTATAACTCTACAGTCTGTTATGTACTAAGTGATGCAAATTTCTGGCCTAATATTAGGTAATGAAAGTAGTGGTTGAATTCTCAACCTCACGAAACTTTCTGTAGCTTTTGCTCATGATGTTGTTTTTGCCCCAGGCATGAATGTATATTGAAGAACAGGCCTTCCAACCAGCTTGCTCCCACTGTTATCCTAAGGATAATAGCAAATAACATTTATGAAGCATTCTCTTTGTCTTCATACACTCTCTACATATACACTTCACATGCACGATGCCATTTAATCTTCACAGTCAACCCTATGCATTTGGAACAATTCTTACTCCCACTTTAGGGATAAGAAAACTGAGACTTTGAGAGGTAAAGAGTCTTAATCTCAGAACTAGATTTCTTAAGGGCTCCCCTGTATGGTTCCATCAGTACCTTCGTAGCAGTGAGATCATTTTTCAGATTCTTTTCCCTGTGACTCAGCCTCTAGCCATTTATTCATTTATAGTTTCAAACAGAAAGTGAATTACTGTTAGTGACCTAGAAATAGAAGACTTTGGGAATTTTTTTTTCATCTATGTCATTAATTTACAAATTTTAGTTTTAGGTGTCCCCGCTGTTAGTAAGTGTTATACTCCCAAATTTAGGTTCATGAGACAAATTAGGATGAATATGTCTTACCATTATTGCAGGATTAATCATAGAGTTCCCTTAATATAACACTTCTCCCTATCTTTTGATATTTCAGTTTGATTTATAAAATTCATTGTATACCCAAATTTTCAGGCACATATCTATTGTATAAAATAAGATACATGTATAGATCCACTGTTTGAAATGTTAAATGTGTAACTCATTTCCTCATTGAAGTTCCTCTAATAAACAGTTATTTGCTTCCCAGAAGAACTCAGTCTGATCTGTGTTCTGCTGACCCGACACAACCTCTGGATCCAACCTTATACTCCTCTGATGTTATCCACTGCCACTCTCTGCCTTGCTGATTCTTCACAGCTACACGTGTACTGCCTTCCTAGGGACAGTGTACCAAGTACTGTCAGACTGTAGTACCGTTCCTCCCTGGAGCGGACTTCCCATTTTGTTGGGGTTGGCAAGATTATGCATATTGGATCGTTAGACAATTTGGAGCTACATGGTGGTGCTGTTTAGAAATGGGGCAAGTCTTAAGAGAGGAAAACTCAGAGTGGGCTTCTTGGGGAAGGTGTGAATCTTAACTGGAGATTGGATTTGGGAGGTGGAGTGAAGGGATGGGATCCCAGGTACAGGATGTAGGAAGGTTTGGAAGACCTAGTTCAGTGGAAAGGAAGAGCTTGTAAAAGTTACTTAATATAGTTTACCATGTTCCAAACAATTCTGAAGATGTGCTGCTGGAAGGAACCTAGCATGTGGGTGGGACTGGTCTTACCATTTTTCTTTGGTGTGTATTAGATGGATTTCAGAAAGGAGTTTCCTGTGGCTCCTCTAGGACTGACAGAGGAGTTTTCTGTTCCCACACTGCCAGTGACTGCCCAAATGTGCTGTTCCTGCAGGGCCTCTGAAACACCCCTGTACCCTCAGGCATGGAAACCCCAAGGAAGATTTGGGAAAGGAGCACATATTACTTCACTTTTTTCCTTAGTAATAACAATCCTTATGAGGATGGTCAGGGAAGTTATTCCGACTTTACCAAAGAGAAAACAGACATTCATGTGTTAAGACACAAGGATGTGATTTTGAAAATATTATATATATGAAGTAAGATATTATTTATAAATTATATATATGTATATACATACATTTTATACACACACACACACATAATGTTGTGCTAACCTCAATGTTTCTGGGGGCTATAACCTAGCTAATGTGCCTGATCTGAGATCAAATTGGATTTTTCATCACCTTTTGGTCTAATGAAACACATAAACCTGCCCTTCTGTTAGGCTTGGCTTTTGCTAATTATCTCTTTCAATTTGATGTTCTTCTTTCACTGCGTATGTTATTTTTAATGAGACAAACACCAGTGTTTGGGGGATGTTTACGGGCAAGAAAAAAAATGAAAGGATCCCTAACAACTGGCAGTGGGTTACAATGTCAAGATTGTCTGCAACATTTTAAATGACATGCCAAGCTGCTTTAAGCTAGAACAGGTGAACAAATGATAATGGATTGTAAAACCTACCTGATCGTAATGTCTGACGTTCATTGAGTACTGACTGTGTGCAGACACTGTACTCAGCCCTTACATGGATTTGCTCTCTTAATCCTCATACTATTATTATTTCCATTTTACAGAAAAAGAAATGGAAGCTTGTAGAAGTTAAGTAGGTGGCTCAAGGTGGTGGAGCTGCTGGGTGGGATTATATGTATTTTTTATAAAATAGTTCAGTGGAAGGAAACTTTAATCATAAGCCAAATGCATAAGGTAAAGAAAAATTGGGGGCCAGCTGTAAGAGCAGACGTTTTCTTCTAGTGCCAATAACAATATTGTCACCAACGTGCATGGCAGGTGCAGACATGATCATGAAGATAGACTTCTTACACATAAAATGTATCTTAATTTAAGTTGTATGGATATCTGAATGTGCTGTAATAAAAAGAAGTGAAAATAGGCACATAGAAGTGACTTTAGAGGCTGTCTGAAATTCCTGTCTGAAATGGTCTCCTCTACCTAGTTGTCATGTTGGAAATTTCCTCATTAGTGATTAATATCCTTGCATAGATTTTTTAGGTGCCATCTTAATGTGGGCAACACATTTGTCACCTATCAGATTTCATCCAAATTCAGAGTTTTTCTTGTCACATGCACTTCCCCCTTCTTCCCCTGAGATAACTTAGCGTCCTCACTCCACACTGAATCTCACTTCATTATCTCTCCTCCGTCAGAACTTCTCCATTCTATGACTCTGTCCCTTGATACCTTGTTCTCTAAAGCTGACAGTGGGAGATAATGGGGTCAGTTGTTAGATGGAATCCTTTAGCCATAGACAATATGGTTCCTTTCTGTAGAAAACAGTGCCATAATATTTAAGCAGTAGGCTGAATTATGATTTTTCAACATCTGAACTGCAGCATATTGGGTTGAAAGGAGGGGTTTCAGGAATGGGGGGTCTTTTAAATTTGCCAGGAGCCTTTCCCACACTTAAATCACAATTCCCTTTCCTTATGTACAAAGCTGATTCTGCTTGGAAAATGGAAGCCAGCCTTTCATTTTCCACCTGACACCTCATGATAGATGGAAGCGTCTCTTCCTGTTCTCCTTCTTATCTCTTAGCATCCTTCTTCTCTGAACAAATGAGCATTTGTGACCCTTGGTGAGTCAATTCCATTTAAACAGAAGGCCAGATACACCCCAGTGTATTCAATTATTTTATAATCAATTCTCTTTTCTGCAGCATCTTTCTTCCAAGAGTCAGAGAGCACTTCACAAACTGTGTTGGCAACATTATTATAAGTCGGAGCACAGAGACCTGCATCTAAGGACAGCGACTTAGGAGAAAGTAAATATGAAAAGACAAATTCGATTTTGATGAATGAATGATAAGCATTGCGTGTGTTATCTGTGTAAGGTGACACCTAGAGAAACCCGCTGAACAAATAAATCACTAATGAAGGAATTTTAGGCAAGCCAGTTAGTGTTGGGGCAGACAGGAGCCCAGCAAGTCATTTCACATTGTAGATATTTAGTACATCTCTATTGAATGATTCATTGTTTAAATGCATTAATTCAAAATATTTGCTGAGCTCCTGCTATTGCCAGACCTGGGCACAGTCCTTAGGATAGAAATGTTTGAGGATGCTACTGTAGGATGTGGTGGGGAATGAATGGACCATAGTGCTTGCCCTCAAGAAGCTTCCATGAAGACACATTAGACAAATAAACATAATAAAGATGATTAGAAGACACAAGAAGACAAATAAGCACAATGAAGATGAAATCTCTAGAGTAGAGGTTATAAGCTAGCATATTTATAAAGACCTGCCCAGAATTTAAAAAAATAAATGTTGTTTTGAGCCAATATTGAAAAATTGGGAGATTACACACATGCTCACACATATACTGCTAAGATTTTGAGCTTCTTTGGAGTAGCTCAAATCTGGTGACATTAGCCTTCCAATTACCATTGTAGAAATGAGCTGAGGCTGAGCAGCTACTCAGGTAGGGCAGGCAGTCTCCAGGGAGCCACAGTTTCCACCACGTGTGCGTGTTCCCTTTACACAGCAGTGTTCCCTTATGCACAAGCAACTCTCTTTGGCACATGCCTCCTCACCACTCCAGGCATTTCAGTTTGAAAATGCTGCTGTAGAGTGCAGTGGGGAATAAAGAAGGGAGGTGTTAGTCCTGTTTTGAGAGGTGTCAGAAAGGAAGTGACTCTTGAGTACTGTTAAAAGTTGAAATGTCAATTAGGTGGAAAATGGTGGATGGACACTCATTATGAAAGGAAAGTTAAGCAAATGCGTGAAATATTAGATATTAGAGGAACCGTGAATACTTTGCCTGAAGCCTAATGTTGGGGAAGGGATTGGAGAGAGAAGCAAAGGCCAGATCATGGGGACCCTGCTTAGCAAGCTAAGAAATTTATACACATTTACAGTATCTTTCTTTCTCTCTGCAACACCCTCTACCCAAAGACACTAATACAATGAGTTAAAATTCTAAAGATGAGTTTAAGATAAAGCTGTTTAGTTCCTAAGGTAGAAATCCTAATCCTTCAACCTCTGCATCAATTTATTGTCAAGTCCTGCCAATTTCATTTCTAAATATCCCTTGATTTCTCCTCTTTTCCATCTTTGTTGCACACTACTTTCTCTCTCTCTCTCTCTCTCTCTCTCTCTGGGTCACTGCATTCCTTCCAAGCCCTCTCACAGTCTCTAGATGTGTTTCTTCTCACCTTACAGCTTCCTACATGCTGTCTCCTTGGCCAGATCTTAATTTCCCTATGTCAAGTTCTTGCTCACCCTTCAGTTCCAGCTTAATTGTCAGTAACTCAGGGTCCTTAGCCCTGACCTCACCCTACTGCCTATTTCTTCTTAGACAAGGTTGAGTCTCCCTACATATGTCATCAAAACATTCTTATTCTTCTCCTCCATAGAACATATAACAATTGTGTAATTGTCTGCTCAGTGACTCTCACCATCATTCAACTGTAAGCACCAAAAGGACAGGAGTTGAGTTGGGTCTATCTTGCCCAATGCATTATTCACCCCCAATCAGGTAGCACAGTGACTGCACATTGTAGCAGCCATGTTATCACTATGGAGAAATACTTATAAAATAATTTAGTTATAAAAAACCAGTGCTTTACCTAGGACTAATACGGTAGAGTAATAACTCCTGCCTTATTACTATGGAGTAGTAATAACAGAGAGACTGGCTGTGTGAGCAAAGGGACCTTATTTATTCGTTCATTCAAACCCTATATATTGGAGGCTCATTGTGTACCTAGGATTGTTTTAGGAGCTAATCTCGGGCTTTATGGACTGCACATTGATGAATGAATAAATGAAGGAGGGAGACAAGGATGAACAGGAAGGAAGGAAAGAATGGAGAGAGGGAGAGAGAAAGGGAGGAAAAGAAGGAATTATTAGCCTTAGTAATGGAATAATCTATCTGATAGGGAGGGCTGGCCTTGTAAGCTCAACCAAGCTTCCTTAATACTTTTTCATAGTTAAAATTATTGAGCTAATGATTGAAAAATTGAAGGTGGAAATTTCTGTTCATATTCTGTGTTTGCTAGACATTTACAAAGTGAGAACTTTAAAACTTAGAAAAACTATGTTATGGCTTTGATTCAAAGACTTGGACAGTCTGTTTACCCAAAGAAGAAACAGAATCTAGACTTATGAGGAATTAGTTAAGTTCGAAAATGGGCAGTTTTGCAGACTTGAATTCTAAGACCAGCACAGACCTTTCTGCTGATGTTTCAAGCCAACCCAAATGTTGCAGCAGTGAGCCACACCTAGACTTTAAATGGAATGTAAAGACAAGAAGGAAATTTGGCTTCTAACTTTCCTTAAGTCTGTTTCAGTTTCCTTCTTTGCAAACATTTATTAATGTTTGTTCACAAAACTTTCTTAATAACCAAAAACCTCAACAGGCAACCACAAGAGAGGGCCTCTTCACAGCATATAGACAACAATAAGATGCTACCAAAAAAGTCAAATACAGTGCAGCAGGTGGATACATAGAGGGACTGTAGTGGTTTATGTAAAATATATTGATCCAACTTCTGGACATGGAAAAATCAATACCTTTAAGCAGACTTCTTAAAAATGAGTTGACATCTTGGTAAGCAGTTTGGTCAACTGCTAGTATAAAATGAAAGGACTAATTTCAGGTTTAGCCTCAGTCACGAATGGATTCTGCAAACACATGCAAAAGAAGGAGAATACTTTTCCTTTCTCTTTCACTACATCCTGCAGCCAGTGGACTGTTGAAGGTTTGCTCAAGCAAGTTTAAAAAGTTGGGGAAAACATGTCCTTGGAAAAACTAGCTAGAAATAGGTTATGGCCCAGACCTCCTGACTAATTTTTTGAAGGCTGTCCTCTAAATTTTTTTCAGGCCTTCCTCTGGTTCAGTGTTTGAAAAATCAGGCAAACTAGATTATTATTATAACCAACATTAGAAATAATTATAGTTTTTTGTAATTTATATTATTGGTATTCAGCTTTATTATTTTCTTACTGGGTGCCAGGCACCATATCACCTATTACATATATAATTAGTAACAATAACAAAAAAAACACTACAAGTGGAAGTGTACACTTTCTACTATGAGGTTGATAGTCTTATTTCTGTTACTTGCAGAAGAGGAAATTCAGGCTCAGACAGGTGTAAATAACTTAAAATCCTGCAGCTGTGAAGTTGCATAGCTGGGCACTTAAATGTTTGAGTCTGTCTGGCTTGAAAGCCTGGGCTATTAGCACTAAACCATGCTTAATAAAACCAGAACACTTCCCTACATAATGAAACAAGGATATGTCATTAGTGCCATTCTAGTCTTTTGCTGGATACTGAATTATTAACAACATTACTCCTGGAAGAAATTTCCATTTTTAATTTTTTTTGGAATGCTCTCCTTAAAAGTACACAGCAGATCGAAGAGCTAACACATTTCTCCTCCTAGGAGCAGCTAGCTCCAAAGTGGTCCTATAGAATCAAAGACCCCCAGACCCATGAATCTCGCTTTCCCAAACAGCAAATTACTTTACCATCTGGCAGATGCTTCAGAAAACAGATCTTTTGTATTTAATTTCCAGACCACAGTTCCCAGACCACGGAAGGATGAAGACCAGATTTTTTGTATTCTGTCATTTTCTTTATGTGGATAGATATATTTTTAGAGCAAGTTAAAAAGGAGGAAAAAACCCCATCCCAAAACAAACAACTTCCTGATCCAATGCAGAGGATGCAGGAGTCTTCGTGGTCAATAGAATGGACGGATGTCCACTGTTGCTACAACAGAGCTTGTTTGAGTAGAGGCAAACTAATTTATCTGAGAGGATGCCTGATTGAACAGGAGAAAGGGGAATGAAAGGTTAGGGTTATTTAGAGAACCAACAGTTCTTCTTTAGCAGGCATCGAACAGTTAAACCTCTGGCAAACAGTTCCATTTAAGGTCTCATCAAACAGAAAATGGCTAGTAATTTTGTAAAATATATTTCCTAGAGGGGAACAATAGAAGAAGAAAGATGAAAAATAGTAATTTTTATCTCTCTACTCAGAGACAATCATGTTTAAAAATGAGCATATTGTTCTGGATTACTTTGTATGTGTACATATGTGTGCATGGGTATGCTTCTATATTTTTAAAACAAAAAATAGGACCATACTACATGTTCTGTATTTTCATCTGCCTTTCACCTGTCCGTCCATCATGGACATCTTCCTCTGTAAAAAAACAAATTCATTACTTCAGAGTATTCCTTGAATGGATCTACAACTGTTGTTGGCTATATATGTTGCTTTCTACTTACCTATTACAAGCTATCCATGATGACATCCTTCTAACTGAATCTTTGTTCAACACTTTCTAATTTCCTTAGGATAATTGATAAAAGTGGCATTAATGGACTAAGCTTTGCACATATTCAAGGTGATTAAACTGTCCCCCAGAAAACTGGTTTCAGTATATAGTCTGGATACAGGAAATATTATTTCTCCAATCACCACTAATACTGAATGTTTATAATACTAAGTAATAGAAATAAATCATTATTTTAAAAGATGGCTATATATTCATCTTGATATCATGGTAAATAGCACAATTAATCTTAAGACAAGACTGTAACTTTTATTTAGAAAAATACTTGCTTGGCATGTTTAGTTGCAAAAGGGTAATGCCGGGATTGGCAAACTTTTTCTGTAAGGAGCCAGATAGTAAATATTTTAGGTTTTGTGGGCCACAAGATCTCTGTTGCAACTACAGTTGACCCTCGAGCAGCACAGGGCTTAGGGGCACCAACCCCCTATGCAGTTGGAAATCCACATATAACTTTTGACTCCATTAAAACTTAACTACTACTAGCCTACTGGTGATCAGAAGCCTCACCAATAACATAAACAGTCAATTAACACATATTTTGTATGTTATATGTATTATATACTATATTCTTATAATAAAGTAAGATAGACAAAAGAAAATGTTAAGAAAATCAAACAGAAGAGAAAATAAATTAACTATTCATTAAGTGAAAGTAGATCATTATAAAGGTGTTCATCCTTGTCATCTTCATGTTGAGCAGGCTGAAGAGGAGGAAGAGAAGAGGTAGGTCTCACTGTCTCAGGGTAGAAAATCTGTGTACAAGTGAACCCATGCAGCTCAAACCCATGGTGTCCAGGGCCAACTGTATTTAACTCTACAGTAGCATCAAACAGCCATAGATAATGGCTGTGTTCAAATGGCTGTGTTCCAATAAAACTTTATTTACAAACACAGGTGAATTGCACCTACAGAGCTGTGGTTTGCCAACCCTTGTCCTATACCCTTTAAGGATAAATCATAGTCTTTAAGGATAAGACTGAGACAAAAACAGAGCAGTAGTATTATGCACGATGGAGAAACTCTTCAGAGGAGAGGCAGCAGTTAGAAGGGGTAAAGACTGGGGGAGGTAGGAGAGGAGTTAGAGGTGAGAGAAGATGTCCAGTGTCATGGCAACTCGCAAGGCTCACAGAAAAGCCTGCCAGAGAGAAATTCCCTATGGTGTGGGTGACTGAAAAAAATTTGGCTGAGAAATTTCATCATGTCTAAAATTAATTTTGTTTCCTGTTTTGTTCCTCTCTCTTTCTCAAGCCTTCAGTAAAATTTTGCTAAGCAAAACTCATGGTAGTATGCCTTGAAGAAACAAGGGAAGTAGGAAGGGTTCCATGGTCAGAAGTAGGTGGAAAGAGGAGCATATCTGCAGCAGGTACCCTGGTGAATGGAGCATCTGAAAATAAAGCTAGGAGAGGGAACAGAGACAAATCATGGCAGGCAAATGTAATTCTGCTTCTCTCTGGAATCTTCAGAAGTCCATGGGGAATGCCGACCCTCTCTCAGTCTGTGGGATAGGGCTGTATCTGGCAGGGTCCTGGCAGGAAACAGATGGAATGCTGGAGCAGAGGCATGGGCCGGATTAGGGAACCAGCCAAGATAGGGATGGTCCCAGTGGGGAGCCATTGGCACCCCAAGGCATGGAGACATGGGAAGGGAGTTCTGTCACTTGGGCTGATAAAAGCTGGAGACGCTCCACCATGTCCCCCTGCTAGCACTTGTACCTCAGTGAGACCAAGACCAGAGAGGACACTAGGTGGGCAGGACTGCTAAAATAAACACTCAGACCTCTTTCTTTCCACCTTTGTTCTCCCGCATGTGTTTTCCATGGCTGGACCAAATGGAGGTCAGAGGGCAGGCTGGACAGGGTGATGGAGTCCACAGAGGTCAAGTTCCCAGGACACCAAAAAGGACAGAGTGGATTTGGGGGTGAGAAGTTGTAATGGAGAATAACCAGCCATTTTATTAATATTTGGGTAGTAAAAGAAAAGATAATATCAGAAAGCTGGGGAGTTTGAGATATCTTTATTTTAAAAATCTGCCCAATTATTTGATGAAAAATGGTATTGTATTATTTTAATTTAAAAAAACATAACAATACTAGGTGCTTTGGATGTAGAAGGAAGATGCCTTTGTGATTTGCAGTTGCTGCTTGTTTTGGTTTTGGTTTTAGGAGCCTGAAATATTCTCAAAATTAATCTATATGGGGCATGTCTTCAAAGTTTCCTTTGTCCAAGGAAAACTACCAACCCTAAACAATAGTGATAAAATATTAAAATAGAAGGAAAAATCATTCCGACTGAGTTCCTCTGCAATTATAGCAATATATTATATTTACTGGTAGAAATGGAATTGAATTTATGCCACATCAGATACACTAAGAGTAACTGAAAAGTTGAGATTTTGTATTGTGAGGGAGTGAGAATGATCCATCTTCTACAGATAAGTCAGCTTCCAGGGTTGGTGGAGGGGCCAAGACAAATGACACTTCTTGTGTAGCTCAAGGAATCTTTGTACATTTTCTACTGCAGGGAATTGTGTTGTTCACGTTGATCTTCATTTACTTAAATGAATCCATTGGGGCCTTTTAGAAGGAAGTGAGAGATACTAGTTAATTTGTAGCATAAGAGATGTAGATACACTCCCAAGGATTGATCTAATCAGCTTCTTTTCCAAATGTAACTGGAAATAAATGGAAGCAAAGATATGAATTTACCCATTCCATTAGCTTCTTATATAAATTTTTTTAAAAGCATGACATTTTCTTTTATTGGGTCCTGTGGTGTGCTCTGTGCTTTAGTCTGAGACACATATGTTTAGGAACAGATTTGGGGTTTTTCAGCACCACCTGCCAACATAGTAATGATGACACCCACAAAAGCTCCACACCTCTAAAAGCATCTCAGTCCTTAGACTACCTGCTGTTTATCTTGTGTTTTATTCACAGATTTCAAGGGGGTCTTAGTTTATCAGGAGATAGGAAATTATTACTTCTACCTTTGCTGCAAATCAAACTCCATTAGATTTTCAACTTCCTTCACTGATACACAACCCTTTAAACATGGCCTTCACATGACCCCTCACTCAACTTTCCGTTAATATGGTCCAATCGTTCCTGCCTGTATTACAGATATCAATTAACAAGAGTGATACCGGCCAGATATCAGGAATGCCAATCAAGAAGCCAAGGAAAAGGTGTCGATTTTGTTTTGTAATTACCCCTATGTTACATGCAATTTCCTGACTCCAAATCATAATGAAACACAGTCAGCCAATCTGTAGATCTGTGTCCTCTGAAGATTAAGCTTCATTGAGATTGCCCTCACATTTTTCTTCCTACTAATCAGAAGTTTCCTTGTGGAATAATTGAGCAGAAAGACCCATAAAGAATTTCTGCTTCCATAGTACAGTCACTGACTTAAAACCCAGGAGTGCCAGAGTTGAGATGCCAAATCCGTACCTTCTTTGTTATTCACAAGAGAAAAAGGAAATCCATTAATTTGTATTAGGGTTATAGTAATGGAATGGCTAGAAACCCAGCAGGGAAGGAAGAAAATTATAGACTTCACCTATCCTCAAAGTACAGCCAGGGTTTTGGTAGTTATCCTAAAAGAAGAATAGCTCTATAGTCCAGAGATGTCCGCCGGTAGACTTTTCTTTTGACCTTTCCTTTAGAAGTTCTGTTGTTCTCAGGACTTGAAGAGGCATAAGAATTACTTCAGAGATTTGCATACGCAAAACCACAGAGTGCATTGGGAAATTTCTTAGCAGTAATTTTGGCCCTTCAGGGTTTTTACCTTATATTTTAGAACCAAATGCCAGCGTCTACCATCTATGTAAGGTGAACCTTCACCCTTGTTCAGTAAAGCAATTCTGTAACTTGGTTACACACACACTTGAGTCTCCAGTACCCTGATGAGTCACTGTTGATTGTAACAACAACAAAAATATTTAGTCATTTTATTTTAAACCACTTTAGTTATAGTTTTTGTGTGTGTGATAAAAAAGATAATAGGTATGAAGTCAGTGATGAGGGACAAAAAGAACAAAACAGATTATATGCTATACTGAACTTTTTGCCCACCATGGATGGTGTGTGATGGACACAGATTAGTTGCTTCTTCCACACTTTAATGTAGCAGGGAAGGGCCATCCAGCATCCTTTCTCTGCAGTCAGTTGCCATCCATCCCCCAAATGCATTGCTTTGCATTTGCTTTCAGGGAAATGGCAGCGTTGGTGAGCTCTGCAGGGCCTCAAGAGTGCTTCCTGTGGTTTACTCCCACTCACTTTACATTTCTTCTAAATAGCTCACTTTTGCACACTTGGAAATCTCTGTCCATTCTCTCTTCCTAATCATTTTTTAAAAATACGAATTGAATTTTGGCTTAGCAGTGATCCCCAGGGATCACTATTGGTTCTACTTCCCTGTCCCTCACCCCACCCCCAAGGTGTGAGTTGATCTGTCCACCCTCCGCCCTTCTGCAAGACCCACAAGAGAGTCCTGGCTTAGTTTTCAGACATTTGTGCTGCATTAGGTGCCTTCTCTGATTTTTGTGTAAAGTTCCCTAGCTAAAAAATACTTACCAGTCTCATACTTTACAGAAAGAAGATAGAAATTTCTTATTCTGAGAGGCAAGTTCATTATTCCAGTCTATGACAGTATCATTTAAAGCTCCTGAAAGGAGCAGTCTAATGAAATGCCACCCATGTGTGTTGAAATAGTTAACAAATGTCTGAAAGGTGGAGGATTTCCATTGTGCCCCCAGCGGTAGGAGGAAGCTCCGCTGAGGAGCCCTGCAGCTGGGGAGGGGATGGTTAGCAGCCACCCTGTCAATGGGTCCCTCTGCCTTCTGTAGCAAATAAATTGCCTGAGTGAATGTGATGCTCGCAGTTGGTCACATCCTGCAGACAGGTGAGCCAGTCATCTCCCTGAATAATGTATCCCTTACTCCATCATCCTGGGTTGTACACTTTCCCAGATAGCACATGAAAATCCTCTTTATTGCTTTTCAAATCAATATAATACAATGCTCAGGAGAGGCAGAAAGACGTTTTTCAAAGGCATAGTCTTCTACCTCAAAATGCTTTCGATTAAGCCAGGGGCTGTAAGTTGGCGGTGCTATGCTGGGCTGTCAGAGGACTTGAATTTTCTTTTTCATTTGAATGGCTTTGGTTCTGTTCTCTTGTTTCCACAGACCTTATCATTTCCTGTTGTTTTTCATCCTGCCCATTCACACGCATACTCTACCTGCCCTGACCCTGTGGGTATTAGGTTTGTAACTCTGATTTAAACTCTTACTTTCTCAACTTGGTTTACAAAAGACAGTGTTTATGTGTTAACCTCTGCATCCCTTACACACACCCTATCTCAAAACTGACCCTAGGATATTTTGGAGAATGGAGTTAATTGCAGGCTTTGCGGGTCACATGCAGTGTGTGTGACATACTCCATCTCCTTCTCCCCCTCTTCCTCTTCTATTGTCCTCCTCCTCCTCCTTCTTCTGTTTCTTTTTTACAACCTTTAAAAATGTAAAAGCTATTCTTAGCATGCAGGTCATACAAAAACAGGCCAAGAGCCAGATTGACTGCAGTTTGGCAACCACTACTATAGAAGAATAAAAGTGGAGAAGATGCTCAGATTCATATATTTAAAAATTAGAAGGGGATAAAATGCCATACTTCTAACTGCATTTATCTGAGTATCAATGTGTAGAACATGAATCAGAGTTGCCTAGAGAATTTTAAAACAAAGAAAGAAAATCAGCGACTAGTTCCCAGCAAGGTTTGGTAGACTTGGGCATAAATCTCAGATATGAACATGCAAGGATAATGGCTCATCCAAAAGGAAGAGAATCTAAGAAGTGGAGGTGGAGGCACTGAACACCCAGAAGATGCATTCCTGTGTGCAGACTCACTGCCCGACATCAGGGTACGGACGGGCTGATGTGATGTTATTGTGCCTACTGATTAAAATCATGATCTGTGGGATCAAATCCTTGCTCCACCACTTACTAGCTGTGGTTAACCAGTCTTAAGCTCTCTGGGCCTCAGTTTCCACATCTGTAAAATGGTGGTAATAATTTTAACCACTCCATAGTGTTGCTGTGATAATTAAATGAATAAATAGATTTAAAGTGCTTAAAATGTGTCTGGCACATGGCAAATGCTCTGTACCTCTTAGTTATTATTGGGATGCTTCTTTTTGTTTTACTGCAAAATCAATTAAAGGAAATGGATGATTTCTTCTTGAGAGACCACACTGTGGAAGAAAGATGTGGAGGTGATGGGAGAACCTGAACCTGGATGCTTAATTCTATATAAAACATAACACGTGCCAATTTCTTGACTGTAGCAACTTCATGGCTCTAAACGTAGAGAAAGTGAAGACGACAGCACTGCTATGGACGTCATCCTGCCTTCGGCCGTGTGTGTAAGCGGTGCTTCGCTTCCCTTCCCTTGCAGCTTTCCTCATGTCACTAAAATGAAAGAATCGAAGTGTCCAGCCTGTAGCAAAAACAGATCACAGAAAGGAAGCAGGCAACTGCTTTCCTGTTGAATTGCTTTTAGGGCCATTGACTGATTTCCGTTAGGTCCAGATTGGTGACCCTGGGAATATGGGGACATGTATAATTGTATCAGTTTTAATCATGCCAGCTCCGATTCTTCCATTAACTTTGCAATTTGAATGTCATAGGCATTTATGATCTTCCACTTCCTCACCAATAAAACAGGAGTTATAGCAACACTTCCCCATCTGGGCAGAAGGCAAAAATTTAAAGAAGAATTAGAAAGCACTCTACAAGCCCAAGTGCTTTGTAAATATTTAATACTTAGTAGTTGAGCTAAAATGTCAGGAGAGTGTGGAACCCAACATTAATCTTTTTGTTATGACAGCTCTTTAGGTGTGTTTAATTCCCCAGTCCAAACACTGGGAACCTGAACTTTTCTGATTCTTTCTCCTTTTATTTTTCATTTTCCACTATGACCAAATATTTCCTACCCAACATCAAATAACAGTTCATTCTCATTCCTCTGCAAAAGGTAATGTTTTGGTTCACTAGAATCCCCAATGGGTGGCTCTCCACCTTGAGTTCCTAAATGCTCCTACAGAAAAACTTAGGTTTTTTGGGAAATTCCCTTTTTTTGACAAAAGTAATTCTTGGTGTTTGAACGGGACTGAATGCCTGTCTCCGGACAACCTCCATTGTTGGAAGTCTTCACTTCTCATTAGGCTTGCTTATTTCCACAGATAGGCTTGAGTGATTTCTTTTCAACTTCACAACCCCACTGGGTCCTTGTAACTTACCAGACCTGCATCTGCTACTGTGTGCCAGGTTTGCTGGTTCATAGGAGGGATTTAAGTAAACTAGATGTAGGTAAATAGATAAAAAGGAGATGAATTTTTAAAATACTTTAAAAATAATGCATGGCGCTTTCTCCAGATTAACTCTGTTCTTTCTCTTGGAATTATTCTCTTGGAATTTTTTCAGTAAACACTTGTCTGGCCATATTCTCACAAGGGAGACTTGCCACTCTGGGGATGGCTTTGACTCCCATTGTTCACTGCTGTGCCTTCTCACACCCACTTCGACTGCCAAACAGAAGAACAATTCTTATAAACAGTGATTTACTTTGCAGTTTTAGTTTGTCCCTAAATTGCAGACATGGTTGATGAGTGAAGTCTTTTAGTGACTGTTTACTGGAACAGAACAGAGAATAGATTTGGGAATTGTTGAGGCTGACATGTGTTTTGTGAAAAAAGAAAAAGAAAACAAAAAAATCCCGTGCCCTTTGTGCTAAAAGAAAAACAAAAAACAAAACCCAGAAACCTTAATGGTGATGTATACAGCTACCTGAGGCTAAGATAACTTATATTTGTATCATACTTTGCAATTTGCTTAGGAGGTTTATGCACATTATCTTCTCAGCTTCAAATTACTCTTTCTGAGCCTTTTCGTTGATGATGTCCAAGGGCAACTTTAGAGGACAGAGCTGAGGTGAATGGTTAGGAGTTATAGGGAAGAACATTTTTGTTGCATTAAGAAGGAAGGAAGGGATGGATGGATGAAGAAAGAAAAAGAGGAAAGAAATCAGCCACTTAGCCTGTCCAAGACTTTCTTTCCTTATCTAAAAGGTGAAGGTAACAATAACCCTTATCCTGTCTGTCTCATAAAGTCTTGGGTCACCTGCAGTAGACTCAACATGAAAACATTACTGTATCTAAAAAGTACTTTGGAAGTTTCAGTGGGTGTTACTGTTTATATTATTATGACTCATGAAAAGTATGTTCAGCCTGCTATAACAAAATGCCATAAACTAGGCAGTTTATGAACAACAGATATTTATTTCTTACAGTTCTGGAGGCTGGGAAGTCCATGATCAAGGCAGATTTGGTGTCTAGTGAGGGCCCGATTTCTGGTTCATAGATGGTACCTGCATGCTGTATTCTCACATAATAGAAGGGGAGAGGGGCCTCTCTCAGGCCTCTTTTGTAGACCACTAATCCCTCCCATTCATGAGGGTTCCACCCCTATGACCTAATCACCTCTCAAAGGCCCTCACTTCCTAATACCATCATCTTGAGAGTTAGTATGTCAACATATGCATTTTGGGGGGACCCAAATATTGAGACCATAGCGATTGGTCCATCCAAAATTGTTTCATTCACTGGCCTGCTGCACTATAAAGTTCCCACTTTTCGGGGAGGTGACACAGTAACTTCATAGCATTCATCGACATATTGGCTGGATTGGCTTAGCCACTTACATATTGCCTTCTTGGGAGACCTAGTAAAGATGAAAAATGGAATTATGCATTATGACCAATGAAAGGAAGTTGGGAAAAGTTCTGAACTGAATCATAATAAGGAGGAAATGAGAACTACATTGCAAGGATGGATGGACAGCATGCTGAAGCCAGACTTCATGAAGACAGATCTTGACATGGCAGCCCTGGGTCTGCCCTCAGCCATAAAAGTCAGCATTGGCGCTGTTCCTCTGTGACTTCTGAACTCTGATATTCTCCAAATCTCTGGATATTGCTTGTGATTAGGTCTTTTTGAGCTCGTTTTGGATCCCCTTCTATCGAAAAAATGCTAATTTATAGGATATAATGTCAAGATTTGGACACAAATTACCTTCTGTTCCTCTCTTAGAAGGTACCAATAGAAGGCACATATATTACACAATCATGAGATTTGTTTAAACTGAGAACAAATGTATAGTTAGCAATCATTTATTTGGTGCTTCATAATTGACAAAGTGTTTTTTCACACTATATAATTTATTCAGTACATTAACTCTGTGAAGTAGCTAACCCCAGGATTTTGGGGAGAATGAAGGAAACAATACATGTCTACCTTACAAGATTGAGAGGATTAAATGAGACAACATTCGTAAAGGACTTTGCGTAGCACTCTGGCATAGGGGAAGCTCTTATTTCTAATGCCTGTACTTTATGGATGGAAACAAATTCAGAGGATTTGTGATATGCTCGACGGCACAGGACAAATTGAAGATGGATCCGTCACCCACACTGCCACTCTACCATGCTAACATGTGATGTCAATGAACAGTCAAACCACTGGATATTTAAGTTCAAATTCCATGTTATGAACTGTTGAAAAAGAAAGGAGGGGGAAGGAAGAGAGAAGGGGAGAGAGACAGAGAGGAGAGAGGGAGAGACACTGATTTTAAAATGGTGAGAGATTTTACAATGGCGAGACACAGGTGAGAGATAATGAGTACCGCACCCAGGTGTGATTAGAATATCACGTAAAGTGATGTGTGCCTGTGGCTTAGGAATGGTTATGTAACCAAAAGGGCTTATGAGAATGGAATGCATTTAATTTTCCTCCAGCTTCCTGCTTCTAAGGCTTCAGTGTTTCAGTTCTGCCACACCAACCTTTGCATATTAATAGAAGGTTGGCAATCCCTGGGGAGCCCGGGGTGAGGGAGAGGTCTCCTGTAATAAAATCCAGGTTGGTTCATTCAAAGGTATTTGTGAAGCCTTTTTATATCTACTTTGCTTCTTGACCTCTCAACAAACATCACAGTAATGTTATTTCCAGCAACAGAAGTTTTGGTCTCCAGCAAAACCAGCTATTGATACAATTCTGCAGTAAACAGATTGGTGTTCATTAGCTCCCAGTTTTTCTTCATGGCTTTCCTGCCAGATTTTTAGTTATCTTCTCTGATATCTGCCCGTTGCAAAGCCTTATGTTTATCTAAGGTTTCTACAGAGTATCAACTTTTGTCCTGAGCCTTGCCTCATGAAGGTCCCTAGTCTTATCCTTCAAGCTCCTCTCTCTGCTCCTGCAAAAGGTTGCTGACTTCCACACTGACTCTGGGGTTTGTGTAAACTTTGCGGCATTGACTTCATATTGTCACATGACCACAGCCACAGCTGGTGACTTGAGCAACAGTCGTCTTCCACCAGAGTAACGACTCTTCTTTAGACACAAAGTGGACAAGATTGTCTTTTCTTTCTTAAATGCCCCTAAGAAGTTTGACTGCTTGTCCTGACTCACTCTTTCTATTTTATGTACTCTCCTTCCTAGAAATTCACACATTCTCTAATGAGCTGGGTTGAAAAACAACCGGGAAGTGTTTGGCTCCAAAGCTTTCCTGTCTACTTACACCCAGTCATCCTTTAACTATCTGGAAACTCTCAGAAATCTCTATGCTGGGGGACTCTTATTTCTCCCAAAACTTCTCTGACAGTTAAAAGGCAGCCATTGTTTGGTCTAGTGTTGGCAGCATGGTGCAAATGCTCTAATCATGGTCTATTTTGGGAAGTTCCACCAACCTATGTTACAGCATGCAGCACAGAAGTTGATCACTCTGGCTCTGGGGTAAATTCCAGCTTGAACCCTGGAATTGCCATCTACTTGATTGATAACCCAGGAGCATTATTTCTCATAGGTCTCTGCTTCTTTATCTATAAAGTGGTGATATGAAAGTACCCACTTCATAGCGTAGCTGTCAGGCATTGAATAAGGTGACATAAAGCCTGGCACATAGCAAGCACTCAATAAATATTAGCTTTCATGACTACTGGGTAAATAAAACTCGGGACAGGCTTGAACTCTTAGATTATGAGCTTTCCTCCTCCTCTTTGTGCTCCTCTATTATTTGAATTAAACAAAATATTTATTGAGTATCTATTATGGTCTAAGCACTGTGTTAAGTTCTTTACATTCATTGATCTTATTTAATTCCTCACAACAAGCCTTGAGGTTGGTATTATTATTAACAGAACTCTACAGTCCTGGAGATATAGCCTTGAACAAGACAGATATTATACCCTCCTGCCAGAGCTTATCGTACACTGGGAAAGTCAGATGTTAAAGTAGTAATTACAATAAAGTAATTACATCAGCCTACTCCTCCTCGAGGCAGTACCTGCTTCTCCCTAGTAATTACTGGATCCTGGAGTTTAAACAGAGTTTGCCTTAATATTGTTAAGTGCTGCATGTTGTGAAATCGTATCACCAATTTTTGCATTCCTGAGGAGTCTTATCAATGAAAATCTCAAAAGCCTAGAAATGGAAAAGAATGGAGGGGACATGGTGGTTTGTATTTGTTAGGCTAGAGCCAATTTTTTGTAATTACTGATAAGCAAGAGATGCAGATTCATGCTTCATTCCTTCTTTCAGAAAGGACCAAATAGTTCAGAAATCCCAGCCAGCATCCGAAAAAAGGCCATTGAACAAAGAGAAACATTACTTGGGTGGCTGAATGGGAATTTAGAAAAGACCTGTTGCTTGAAGATCTAGAATCACTGATCCTGGGTCCCGCAGCTCCAGGGAGCAGTGTGCTAAACACAAAACCAACGTTTTAGGGAGGAAAATGATACAGACCCCAGTGCATATCCCACACCGGTTACCAGCCAAGGATACCTTTCAGAGCCCTCGATTAAAAACTACATCCAGATTTTTAACACGGATAGATCACAAAGTGATCCTTCAGGTATGATGACTCATTCCATGAAGAAGAAAGAAACAGGCCACCCAATGATTCTGAAATAAATTCTTGTAATTGTTTTTTTTTTTTTTAACCATTTTGTGAGTGTTTCTCAGAGAGGCTATTTCTTTACCTCAAACTTTACATACATTTAATTTTACTACTGGTCATGGCCTATTGGATGCAATTAGTTTCCTCTGTCACCCCTGTGAAGTTTGTCATGTGAGCTAAGTAACATTCTGGATACTGCCTAATAACTGTAGTTCTAATGAACATGTTTTAATAATATTGCTCCTTGCAACAGGTATGTTTTACCCTAAACTATAAACTGCTTAAAGGACAGGCAAACAGAGCTGACTCTTGCCTGTTCTGTAGGCTGCCATGCCTTTCTATTGAGTAGCCTGCAAGTAACTCAAAGAAATGATTTGTGTGCTGCCTTTTCAGAGATTATTCCTTTGTTTGAAATAGAAATGGTCTACCGTGAACTGAAGTGAGTGTATAATGATCTGAAGAACAGAAGAAAAACTTTTCACACTCAAGAAGCCAGAACCCACATCCTCAGAGTGAGGTTTCTGCTTTTCAGCTTAAACATGAGGAGTAACCAGAAAAGTCTACTTTGAAGTGTGAGCTCGCTAGAAACGGCTAACATCATTTTGGATGCCTTTGCTTTTTTGTTTTTTAAATCATAAACTGTAATGCTGTCTTCCTCTCGGCAGTTCAATGTTGCAGAAATGAGCAGAGTTAACGTACAAGTTGTAGGAAGGTATTGGATAACCAAAGGAAACTTGAAAAAGTAGCCGATTTACCCACAAGACACATCAGCACTTCGAAGAAAAGAACACCGCCACAGAACCCTATTAAAAATGCCAGTGATAAAACTCTTTACAAAGGTATTGTGCTTTCCAACTTTTAATTTTCATATCCTCATGGAGAGATAAGCATCTTGAAAAGAGCCAAATTGCTTCATAGGGCTGTCAAAGGAAGCTGCAGTTTTGAAATACTGCTCACCATTTATACAGTTCCCCCATTTTCATGCAATAAAATCATCATACTGGTCCCCTTTGCAGAAGTTATACAACATTTGGGAATGCTGAGTATTTTCTGTTGAAGTTTGTCTTAAGGGAAGTTAAAAATTCAACAAGTCGTAATCGTAACCCAGAATTACACCCGTGGTGTGCAATAACTGCTGGGGTCTGCGCGCTAGAGAGGAAAAGGTTCTAACATGGGCATCTGCGGGTTTGCCTTCTGGTTCTGCTCACTGAGTGACTCAGGGCCAGTCTCCTCCCAGGAGGCCTCAGTTTCCTGCCCTCGCCCCGTGAAATGAGCCTGACATCTGCATGATCACCAAGGTCCTTTCCTGCACCGATGTTCTGTGACTCTTGGCAAGGCAAAGGAGCTGACCTTTTCTAGTGACATATTAAGCAATCAGGACTAGATGTCTCAGAAGTCATCTCTTCAAACTCTGTCCTTCCAGGCTTTGATACACTGTCCTGGGGAGATGGTATTGGTCCTCTTCATCCTATTTCTAGTACTCCACCGTTGACCATCTTTCTTCACACTCTCTGAGCCTGAAAGTAAGGAGCTGCTGCCTCTTTTTATGGAACATGTGTGGTTCCTGTATATCATGGTCGTGTAGGTTTTTTACTCTGACTCGTGAAAAGAAAAAAAGAGAGAGCTAAGCATTCTTTTTCTTTTTTTTATCCCCCTTAAACAAGCTAAAGTAGGCAGGGTATAATTTAACTTGGATTTATAAAACTGCAATTTATTCATTTAACTGAAAATACCTGTACTTGTTCTTATTAGCTATTATTTATTAAGCCACCCCATAGCAGGCACTGTGTGAAGGTCTCTCTCTAGAGACATACTATTTAAAATCTTTAAATTACCATGAAAGACAGGTGTTATTATTCCCTCTGTACAGAAGATGAAATTGAAGTGCAAAAATATTAAACAACTTGCTTAGGGTTATTCAACTTGTGATGGAACTGAGATTCCAATTCATGCCAGTGATCCTAATCACTATGTATATGTGTGTGTATACATATATAAAAACACATCAAAGAGACATAATTGGGAATAATGTTTCCATTTGTAAAACAGTTATTTTGTAAAATTAAACTCATTTTAAGGTCTTTTATAAGCTCACCACTTGAATAGTTAGAATTTATTAGAACTGACCGTGACATAGAGTAGGTACTCAATTTGGTTGAACAGATACTTGAATTTATAAAAATGGAATTTTTGTGTGAAACATCACTAAGGCGTTGTTGACAGAATCGACGGTGCACCCGCTGTGTGTTGAGTTGAGACGACTGCTTTTGCAGTCTCTGTGTTTGCCCTTTGGCCTGATGCCACAACCGTGGGCACAGTGGCCATAGAGGTGGCAGCCCTAGTGGCCAAAGTCCTGGGACATTAACCCACATTCTCTGCTTAGAAATACGTTAGTGTAAAGACTGGCTCTAACAAACAGAATTTCTCATTAGGCATATTTTTTGATAACACCTCTATCCTGTGAGGTTGGTGATAAATTAGACCGAGTCCATGTCCTCCTTTGTCAGTTGCTCTGAAAGCAAGAGGGTTTTCAATTTTGGGCTCTTTGATAAGCATAGATTCATGTAGACGGTGAGTAGTGCTATTAAGCAATTATAATACAGCTATATAGGGGAATATTTTTAAATTAATTTTGAATAATTAATGTATGCCTGGGGTACAGAATTCAACAAGCACCAAAACTCTCACCCTCTCATTCACCAAGTTCCTCACCCAGCAGCAACCACAATTACCAGTCTCTTCCAGAATATTCCAGAAATACTCTAGACATATACAAACATATATATTTATGCATTCTTTTTTTCCCACAAAGAGTAACATATTTTGAACAATCTGTACATTGCTTGGAAAATAAGATTTTCTAAAAAAAAACGTGTCCGACACGTAGGGATCAGTTAATAAATACTTTGTTTATCAAATTAATTCACAAAGGCAGCAGGCAAGAGGGAAGGGGTGGGAGAAAGAATATCTTCATGGTAATACCATCCCACAGAAAGATTTGCCTGGGGAGCTAGGGTTTAATTTCTGTTAATCCCTCTATGCTATAGTAGGAAGCTGTAGGGTGCAGCAAAAAGACCACAGGGCTTGGAGTCTACCTCATGAGGAATTTGTTAGCCATTTTATTAGCCCAGTGATCTACCAGCTGAAAGTTCTCAAAGGAAACCAGCCCAGCCCAGTGCTGGGCACATGGTAAATGTTACACAGGGACAATATAAATGTCTGCCGTCATGAATCTCCTGTACAGTAATTGTCTCAGTTTCAACCTGGGTCTTTTTGCAATATTTTATGTATGATGAAAAAATATCTGGTAGTAGTTTTCCTTTTTTCTGAAAGTAGCTGTGTGCATATGTTGAATATTTTAATTGCCAGACACTGTCTGAAGCACTTTGCCTATAGGAAAAACATTCGCAGGAACCTCACAAGGTAGTTACTATTATTATCATTATTTTTACACCAGAAACTGAGCAGCAAAGTAAAATAACTTGTTGACGGTCACCCTCCAGGTAAAGGGACCCTGACATCGATGTGCCTGCACCTAGCACTCCACGCCTGCCTCTTGTCTGCAGCAGATGGTCTTATTCTCTGTAGACAAAACCCTTGGACATTGCAGAAAAGAAATGAAATTGTTACCACCTCAGTCCAGGTCTGGCACACATCCCTGAAGCTTTAGGCAGCTTTTTGCAGCTTTTTAATTTGTTACAACTAAAAATAACAAGATGAAGCAGACTTGGACCCCACCTGTCAGAGATCCTCGATTGTTCTTTACTGTGTTGGCCAGCAGGAAAGAGTTTTATTGAGGTGCATTCTCTGGTCTCTCCTGCTCCTGTCTCCCAGCCATCAAGCCTAGAGAACCTCCATGCCTTTTAATCTCTGGATCGCAGCAGGCCCCCTGCGATTCCTGCAGTGTAATGCAAAAAGAAAAGGAGAAAAGTGTTGACTATGAATTCTGGAAAACATTATTTAAGTTGAAGAGGAGCGCTGCAGATTGACTATTAGACTATTAGTCAATCTGGTAATGCCAGGACGCTCGCTTGCCAGCATTCCAGTTTCAGGTTTTTATGACTGTTTAATTACCAACGCTCTTCCGCATTGCCAGGATGTGCCTCTTCAAAACCCCACTGGTAGTTCACTGTCGATTACAACCAGCTACATGTTCTCCCAACGCTGTAGATCTTTAATTGCTTTCTTTATTCCGTAGCACTGGCAGAAATAGTCCAGATAACAGCTCTAATTTTCCCTTTGAAATCTCATGTTTTTTTCCTATGTATCATGAAAAAAAGTCTGATAGAACTGTTCTCTTTCTGCCGAAGAATGATTTTCCTTGTAACAATATTTAAACAGGAGTCTATTTCAAAACGTCACATTTATCTTCCATGTTATCTGAGGTTCATTCATAAATTTCTTTAGCCATTCGAATAATGGTAGGAATTCTGTATTGGATGTAGATATTAAAAGACAAGGTTTATTTTACAGAGGGTGATTTTATCAAGAAAATAGCATTGCTACAGAAACAGATAGTTCTCTTAGTTTGTAGAGCAATAAATTGAATCTTTATCCCTCAAAATGTGTACCCACCGGTCAACAGATGTCTCTCAGAGTGTCTAGGAAACTGGAGAAGAGAGGATAATCTGAACGCTAAAATAATATTCAGGCTTTTAAATGGTAGCTAAGGATTTTTTTGAGAAATGTATATATTCAGAAATTCAGATTTCTTAAATCTGAATGAACGGGGAGTCCTTAAACAATGATGAGCAAAATAGTTTTGCTTATACTGCACCAGTGAACGGGGAACACTTTAGTTGCTGTTGAATACACGGTAGAAACAGAAGCGTCTGTGGGGTGGGAGAGAAAGAGAAGGTAGTTTCAATATATTGAGCACTGAATGCTCAGGCTTGCTGCTCACAAAGTCATCTGTCAGATTGATCAGATTGGTTTATTACAAGTTGACAGGCATAACCTTTTACGTTTTAGACACCAGTGTTCTAATTTATTATCAGTGTTAATGATAATTATCAACTTCATATATTTTGATAATGATGTTGAGAAATTTTCACATAGTGACTCTTAAGACAGATGACCTGCTTGAGATGATAGAGTTGCCTTAAGGTAACAAGACAGACCAGGTAGTGTCTTAAGACTCCTTTCAGCCCTATGTGACGATGATGAATATTGTGTATTGGGGAACGTTTCCACTGGTATGACATCTATTCTTTCTCTGTGTGGCTGCTGCAGCCGCCAACCCCCTAAAAGCAGAGTCTGTCCGAGACGAGGAGCTGGGTGCAGGTAGTTAATTGGGAGGTGGTCTCCAGAAGTGGAATGAAGGGCAGGGAGATTGATACAGGGAAGAATGGGAAGTCCATAAAGCATGTGATATTGAGCTGGTTACCAATTTGGGCAACTGGGACTGAATCTCTCACAGCGGCCCTGTGAAGAATTGTTGGGAATGCACTTAGAATACTAATGCTCCCTGCCATAGGTTTGAAGGCTGCAGCATTATCCACCAAACTCTCACCTCGCCCCTGCTCCCTCTCCTTACCTCCCCACTCCCAGCCTCACATTAACTCCTCCATACTTGGCTGAATGGCTTCTGCGCTTTGGAGAAAGTTCTGAGGCAGAGGAACTGAGAAGCCTTAAGGCGGGAAGCCCTCATTGTCTGCAGGAACTGTCCATCACAGCTGCAGCTGAAGTCAGATGTGGTTTAAGTCAGCAGTGCTCAAAGGGCTGTGGCCTGGAACCCCGTCAGCGGCTGCCGCGTATTCTAACTCCTTGTCTGCACTGCCCGGCATCTCTGTCTCCCAGCCTCCTCCTCACCACTGTTCACACTCAGCCTCGTGCATTTCGTCCACAGTCTTCCGGGCCTCTCTCTAAGGCTGCTTGCTTTCCTGCTCCCCCCATCTCCATCTCCCTGCTACATTCCTAAATCAACTGTGCGATTCTGCCACCCTGCCTTTTCTCGCTCTGCCGCTAGTCTCATTCTTGTTTGGGGGCCTTATCTTTCTTATCTGCTTTCCATTTCATTTAAACAACAAAAAACAACCAGAGAGTGGTTTCCAAAGCTTAAATCTTATATTGGCTTAGAGGTTTGTGCACAGTATTATGAGCTGATTTGCAACTGACTCTTTAAAATCAGGTACTTCCTTGCCATCGAATTACTCAAACCTCTTCCCCACTCCATGTTCCCCTAGAAGGGAATCTCAACTAAAAATAGCTTTCAGAGTTTGAAAGCTGGAAAGTACTGTGGGCTGAAGAGCTCAACTTGATGTGCATGCGCCGAGAGAACTTTATTCTGGGAGTTGCAGGAGACACATACCCCTGCCTGGCAGGTGACACAAGATGATGGGACTGTGTGTTCTCTAGCAGTGGTGAAGGCATGTAATGGAACTAATTAAAGCAGGCAGGCCTGGGCCCATGGCTGTCACTTGTTTCAAAACCTGAACCTTGTCAATGTATACGAGAGCTCTGATTGGCCATCTTACCCGCATGTTGGTTAGGGTCCCCTGAAACAGGGCTCCTTTGCAGGGTACCCAGGCTGAACATATAGCAGAAAGGCTGACAGATCTCCAAAGCCTTCTGCTTTCTGCTGTCTTCCATAGGTTTCCTTTCTAGCTTCAGGGACCCAAAAGATCTTGGCAGAGCTTGAAGTAATCTCTTTCTTTCATAGTGAATGAGCATGAATTTCAGACCCGCTAGCACTAATTCCATTAAGCATGCCTCTTTTGAGGTCCCAAAACACATTATCTGTGCTTCTATAGCAGTGATAATTGGTTGTAGTATAATTCATCTGTTCACATGTCTGTTGTCTTCCTTACCAGACTGGAAGCACCCTGTGACAGGGACCATTTCCTAGTAATAATAATAGCTGCCATTTATTGGACATTCAGTATGTGCTAAGTATTGTACTAGAGCTCTAAACATATTTCATTTTCTTTATGATAGTTCTGCTGGACAGGTATTATTATCTCCATTTTGTAGACGAGAAAATTTGAGATTGAGAGAAGCCACATATTCCCAGGGATATATAGCTTTTGAGGGACAGAATTGGAACTTGGGCCCAGTTGCCTGTATGTCTAAGCCAGTGCACATAACCATTGAGCTGTATGGCCATCTCACAGCTTGTGCACATGTGTTCCTTGGCCAAGCAACCAACTAGGAGTGAATAAAGGAATACACAGAGTGGGCTTAGCAAACCCTAGGCTCATTTCACACATTTATTTATTTTCTGCATTTGGAAGTAATGCCAATCACATTCATCATTCTACACTAAGGAAAGTCATGTTCCTTTCCTTTGCTTTTTAAAAATAATTTTAATTTGCTTTTTATAAAGTTTGTTACATTGGCATATGCACTTTCAGTCTTTCCTCAGCATAAATAGTATATAGTATGTATATGTATACATGTATGTATTTATGCCATGCTATGTATCATGCTATATATAGCTCATGTGAACTTGCTTTGTTCATATAGCAACAACGTAACACCATGAATATTCGTCCATATTAAAAGATCATTTCTCTGATATAATTAGAACAAGTGTTGTGATAAAATAATAAGATTAGAAGGAAATTTTGAAGTCACCACCCACATTTATCTAAACTAGTGGTCTCAAAGTTATTCTTAACTATGGCTTGTTTTTTTTCCCAAAAGAAACCTGTCAAAATCGATAAACAACATAAATTAAAATGACATCAGGGTTATATTTACATGAATTTATTTCGCAAGTACAGCTTTGTCACATTTACTCATTAAAAAGCCAACTAGAGTAATAAGGCTGGTTCAGTTAAACAACAATTTTTAATTGGAAGTTAGGGATGGCAGTTGAAATTTTACGCAAGCCTCAGTGTGTTGCTTTAATTGTATAGAAGTGGGAGGATCGTGATGCAGACAGGTATTTGTCATCATTATTTAACAGATGCCACTGCAATTAGCTAAATACGTGCTGCCCGAGAAGCTTGAATTCAAGGTCTGCACAAAAATGAATTAATCTTGTAGCAGTCCAAACCTTGATGATCCGATGTGTCTAAGTTTTGTATGAGACACATTTAAATGCATCAGCATTACTTTTTTTTTTTTTTTTTTTGAGACAGTCTCACTCTACTGCCCTGAGTAGAGTGCTGTGGCGTCAGTCTACCTCACAGCAACCTCAAACTCCTGGGCTCAAGCGATCCTCCTGCCTCAGCCTCCTGGGTAGCTGGGACTACAGGCATGCGACACCATGCCCGACTAATTTTTTCTATATATTTTTAGTTGTCCATCTAATTTCTTTCTATTTTTAGTAGAGATGGGGTCTCGCTCTTGCTCAGGCTGGTCTCGAACTCCTGAGCTCAAATGATCCACCCACCTCGGCCTCCCAGAGTGCTAGGATTACAGGCGTGAGCCACCGCACCTGGCCGAGCATTACTTTTTTTTATCATTTTTTTAGATAGTCAAAAGTAAATTTCCATTAAAAAATGAAATCTTAACCAAATATATATATAATCCCTTAAAGCATGTTTTATGTAATAGAAATCTAGGATTCCATGACACCCTAGGGTTTTTTGGAATTCAACTTAGAAATCGCTGATTAGCTTCCCCTAAAAGTCTAACACATTTCTAAGAGCTGCAAAACAAGGCGGCTACCCAAGTCTGCCTAAGGAATATGCCCAAGTATTTAAATCTCCTAATGGTGGTCAGAAAATTCTTCCTCATGCCTGACTTAAGTCTCTCAAGCTGCTCCCTAAACTTAGCATAATGTATATAGGAGGCTCTTTGAAAATACTTGATGACTGATGAATGGAGGCTCCTGTGGGAAGGTAAGGTGATTGGCTGCCCTTCCTCTCACCAAATAAATATGATATATTCTCCCACTCACTCCTGACTTGGCATTGTGATCATCCATGATTAGGCAGCATCATTTTCTGATTAGTCCAGTGTCCTGCCACAATAGTAATGCCTTCTTCAAGTTACCTCTGTATAGAAGACATTTGACTTGATGTATTTCACAGACGAGGTTTGTAAAAGATACTGGTCAGTTGCTCTTCCTAGTGCTATGTGAAGCTGCATCTTGTCATAACTCAGTATAGGATAGAGGTCATTGCTCTGGGTCAGGCAGAAAGGAAAAGCCAGTAATTTGACTTGTCCCCTTGAGCCAGTAATTGAATGTTCAGTAGTTGTTTAGGGAGTTGGAGTTATTTGCAGCAGATTGAACGAGGAGACTGTAGGCAGATTTGCGAAATAAGGAAAAGACCCAGTTGTTAGAATGGCGTCACAAGGTCAGACAGTTAGGAGGACTTGATACTGACTGGCTTTGTGTTGTGCTGAGGGTGCTTAAATCTATCCTTTCTGGCCCATAGTAGGCTTGTGGAAGAACCAGGGAGGATGTGGGACCCTCAGACAGAAGCCGAGTGGGGAGCTGGGGGAAGAGGAGAGCTTCAGAGTTTGGGTGCCAGGAGAGGTCTAATATATTCAGGGTTGGGCAACCCTAAAGTGCACATGGGAATTTGCCCTGCGGTCTTTTATCATAGCAGGGGCTGTCCTGGCCACAGCACACTAGGAGGTGGTTTAAGTTAGACGGGGAGCTCTTCCTCGTCTGGCTGCAGGCCCCTTTGCCTTTACTGCATCACCTGTCACCAGAAGCTCTGATGGTCACCCAGACATCTAAGAGAATTTGGAAGCTATGTTCTAATCCTGGAAGTAAGTGTAGAATTTTAACTGAAATATGGAGACAGGCTGAAGTTGTTTTTACAAATAGCAGGGCAAGAGCTTTGGCTTTCTGAGCCTTGCCCACCATTCATGTAATTGGCTTTCTGCATGAGAGAGAGAAAAAGGTCGGGCACATCCCGTGGCATGAGGAGTGATGCAAGCCAAGGCGACATCTGGGTGAATAAGTAAGATTACTAAACGTTGCAGCACACCATATTGGCTTTTTCCCCTTCCCTGTCTCTCTTTTTCCACACCCCGGTTTGTGCTTTCTGGAATCACCTCTCAAATAGATCACGTGCTCCGAAGTCCTTGTCTCAGGTTGTGTTTTGGGTGGAAGCCAAAGTAAGACAGTGAGTTCAACCATGAGACCACCTTCTTCAACTGAATGTGTCACAGCTTTCGGGGAGAATTAGATGGAGCAATGACAGATGGCAGGAACATCCACCAGATCAGCCATCTCGACCTTGACCCAACCAATTGTCCATGCACCCAAGAAATTAGGAGTGTGCATGGAGCAGAGAACTGGTGCAGGGTGTAGTGAGGAAGGGCTGGGAACAGTAGATTGGAACCCAATTATAGGAAACTTTGTGACCAGGTTAATGAGTTACTTCTCTATTCCGTCCATCTGCTGGTGGACAAGCCTTTCTTGGATCCTGCTGTTTGCTTCGGAGATGGTGAGAGACTTTGAAGCAGATCCTGATCAGGGACTTTCATTGCACGTCCCTAAGTCATGGTATCAGAGTTGTTCTGGAATTGCAAGGTGAAGGCAGAAGAAAGTATTCCTGCTTCCATCCTTGGGTAAAACTGATACTCTTTTGCCTTAATGCTTGTAACATTTGGAGTTTATAGGGAACCACAGGGGGAAACGGTGCTCTCTTTTGATTTCTTCCTGGTGGTTTTAATTCCTCTTATCTTCTTAATTGGTTCTAGCAGCTCCAGAGTAGCCGCTACCCAGTCCCCCAGCACCCTCGCCTCCCGCCCCCCAGATCACCCTAGCCCATCTTTCCCTTCCCTCTTGCCCCCCAGAAGCAGTTAGGGGTCAGGGGGTGTGGTCAGAACCAGGCCCACTACTAATATTTTCAGAGCCCAGGGCATGAGTATGAATGGAGGTCCACATACCGTAAGTCTAAATATGTTAACATTATCAATCAAACTTATAAACATTAAACAAAATATATTTGGCTGCCCCCTTTGCCAGAGTCTAGTGGAGGGAAGGAGGGAAGCTGGTAGGAGAGCAAAGGGAGGAGTGGCCCTGACCTGAAGCCTGTCTGTCCCTTTCTCCTCTTACCCCTGGCTCTGTAGGGGCTGCAACATGCTGCTTGTTCACATGTGCAGACATCCAGCCTACACAACTCTGTTCATGCCCCGCCTTGTAAACACATGTCCTTTTGTCTGCCTTGAGCCTAGAGGTTGGCACACTGTGGCACAGTGACCCTCAGGAGAACAGACAGGGAGGAGAGATGCTCACAGGCCCTGGACCCAGGCTTGGCATCTATCAGACAGGCAATCCCGGGGTCCTCAAGGGGGGCACAGGCTCTACGTGGGCATATCCCCATTTACTGTCTGTGCTGGGAGAGGGGTTAATCTGACAATGCAAGTCAAATGTGTAAATTCCTGCCCGGCCTCTGCTGCAAGGCTGGAAACGTCCCCAAAATGAAGAAAAGCAGCCTCAGTGCTGTGGAAGCTTAGCATTATTTGCTAGCCTGGAATCTCCATCAGGAAAACTGAAATCATAGAGTATGTTGTGGCAAAGCTGGAACAAAAAAGCAACTGAGGAGCATGAGTTGTCATCATATTCCCTGGGCCACTGGAGTCACCCAAGCATTCCTTTGGCTGGGGCTGCCTCTCTGCCAGGTCCCCGTGCTTTAGCTCTCCACTCGTGAGGTATGGTCTTAATATAGCGCCGGCCCGTTTGAACGGGGTTCAATGGGCTGCATCCCAGGCTCTGAGAGAGCAGGTGATATTTCATATCATCGAGGCAGCACTGAAAGGAACATTAAACTGCATTTCCATTATCAGTGAGGTCCTTAGTGGCCTGAGGATCAGAATCAGAGCATTCTAATCATTCTGCCTGAATGGGCGGTCTCCTACAAGCCCGTGATTAGTTTGCATAGGAAGTCGGAACCACCTTTCGTAGGGGAAAAAGTGCTCTCTTAGAATGCCTAAAGACTGAGGAGCCAGGGAAAGGTTCAGTGACAGGCGAAAGGGCCCTGTACTAAGAACAAAAGGGTCACTTCCAGGGAGCCTAAGGATCTCTGCAGAGAGGATTGGCTCCATTGCCTGGAGTATTAAAATCCATGAAAACTGCTGTGAGGGCATCTGCAAGGAAATTCCTATTCAGAGAAGCCCAGACTCTGATTCTCTCGGCCTTTGCCCTCGGGTGAATTATTTAAGCAGCATCCGAACCACTGAATAGTACTAGAAGAATCTTCTCTCTCCCTTGCTAAATCATACAATTTTACAATTTTAGGTCGAAGAGAAGGTCCAGGGCATCTAAACTGAATACCAATGTCATGCTTAGTTCTCCTACAAGGTGCTGCCCAGCAGACTTCCAGCCTCCCTGGGAAACTTTCAATGAGAGGGAACTCACTGCTTGTAGCTGTGGGCATTGCTGATTGTTAAAAGTTCTTATTATTTATCAAAATCCTGAACATCAGCTGTCCAAAAACAGAGACCTATATCTTAACCTCTAGCACCCTCCTCAAGGGAGGGAGGATGTGTATTTGCAAAGTCAGCTTCTGGAATAGATGATAAACTACAAATATTGACCTTCACAAAAATAGAATGTTTTGCCTGAAATGTTGGCTAAGGAATCAGTGTTGTTCCGTGTGACCGTGTGAAGAAAATAACATTATAGTATCTGAATACTTTAAATATGGATAAAATTTAAGGTTATTAATGTGTGAAAACACTTTGAAGTATATTTCAAGTGAAAATTGTCAATAATCATGATAATAATAATAATGACAGAATTCTGCACAGAATATATTCTTCATCCTCAGGCAGCCAGTCTGTGGCAGACATGCTTGAAGTATAGAAAAGACTTATTCCTGAATTCATTCATCCATTTATTCATACGTTCATCAAATATTTATGGAGTACCAACTACGGGCTTTGCCCTAAAATAACCAGGATGAAAGAGCTGAGTTTCTTCCCCTAAGAAGAAGCCCAGAGTCTAGTGGGAGAGATGCTGATGTAAACCATTCATTAGGACCCACCGAGATAAAGATGCAAGGGTTCTACTGGAACTAAGGAATTGCACCTGGATTAAATCAGGAGGAATTTCCCAAGGTAAATGGGACCATCACAGATTGGCATCAGCTGGTATTCTTCATACCTCCTCTGGAATCTCTAGTTCTTTGATGAGTTAGAGATTTAGCTTTTTGATTAACCCATACTCCGATTTCTTTATTAAAACATTTTCTCCACTGCTATGCAAGTGGGACAGTATCATGAATACAAGGAGTGCTTAATAAATATGAAACAAGGGAGGGAAGAAGAATACTATTTCTCCTCCCTATCTCTTCAGCCTCTGGCAAGTGGACCCTTTGGTCGGTGTCCAGTAACCTTCTCAGTGCGTGACATCATTCCCACCCTCCCACCCACACTCTTGGTCATACCTTCTAGGCATCCTCTTTGGTCTATCACTTCTTTCAAATGAACATCTTCAAATTGTGAAACCCAAATCTGTCTTTTCTCTTTTTTAACCATGTTTCTCCCCCAGATGCACAACTCATGTGATGCAAACTAATTTGCTGTTGTTTTCTGGGCTCTGTTGAGTAACTGCCAGCCTCACTTTTTGATGAGAATCGAGAAGCTTGAGCTTTGGATAAAAATGAAATGTGCTTAAAACCCTACTTAAATACAAGCAAGTTATCCTTCATTAACAGTTAGGATAATGAACTAGATTCCTTTCTTTTCCCACAAGGATATTGCGAGCTTAATGAGACCAAAAAAACACATGCTTTGACTTCTGTGCATTTAGGTTAAATTCGTTTTAGAGAAGTGAATGGGTTAAATTCAAGACTGAATGACCTTGAATGCACCTTTATTAAAGGAAATGGAGCTACATATGTAGAGGAAAATAAAAAGGAGGAAAAGTTACAAGATAAAGGTTGGATATGTTTTTTATAACTTCTACAGTTGTGTGTTGAAAGAGAATTCAACTGCGATGGGGATTTATGTCTTTTGGATATATGAAATTTCTCCAATTTGTGCTATTATGTAGCTCGTCTTTTCACAGAAATCCAAGACTGCTGACAGATCAAGAGGTTTAACATTTTAAATCCTTTCTGCATTCAGCAAATTGCAATAAATATCAGAGGTGGCTTGTGCTGAATGTAAGAACAGATGTTGTTTCTGCAGGAAGCAGGATGGAAACTTACACCCATGAGCTTGCTGTAACTTTGACGAGACTTTCTTCTGTACCTTGCTCTAAATGTGACGTGAAACTTTCCACCACGATGTTTTAATAAACTTTCTAATATCTTGATGTTTCCTTGAGGGGTATCGTTCTTGACCAAGTTGCCATCTGGACAAGAGGTCATTTCCAAAAGCTCATCTGTTAGTTCAGTTATCAGAGGCTTCTGAATTTTTTGCTTGAGGGCTCAGAATTTTTATTTACACCTCACCTTCTGCGAGTGATTCTTGGCAATAATCTTTGGGGATGACGCCTGCCTCCTATGTAGATTTGAAAACTGTGCTTTTAATGAAGAATGTCTCTGCCAGAGGAAAAAAAGGACTTAAAAAATATGTACCTCAATGATTCTGTTTCCTTCTAGAGTGTGGATTTATTTACTGTGGTCAGATCATCTTCTGTGACATGCAGTGTTGGTATTCTATTTTGTGAGGGCCAGGCTCCAGTTCCCTTGGAAAAATTGAATCACACAGCAGGCCAGAATTGACAGCACAAGCTTTGGCTCCTGCTAGACAGTTATGGGTGGCTTTTCACACACTAGTCTCTCAGATGTAATCTGACGTAGGTGGGGCTCCACTTCTGTGGTGGGCAAAGGAGAATGTTTCAGAAATACATGAGGAAGGTACTCGTCGTGTCTCTGCAGAGTAAAAAAATAATAATTTCTGGTCTGGTAGGCTAAATTCAACTCGGTTTCACTAGAAAAGCCAAATATATGTGTTTCTGGCATGGGATGACCTTAAACATATAAAAGAATATGATATGAGAAACATTAATAATGAACCCCCTTCTCCAAATATACTGTAGCCTATGACAGATTTATTATAGATATTCCTCTTCTGGGCTCTTGTACACCTCTGTTCCTGGGTTTCCTCTTTTGAATAATAATTATAACTTTTTATAGAACCTTTTACAGGTAATAGTGTACATTATCTCTTTGAGTGCTTACATCAAGTTGTTATTAATGAGAATGGACTGTTATCACATCCTATAACATGGGTGAATCTCAAAAATATTATGCTGAGTGAAAGAAGCCAGACCTACACAAAAAGTACATATTGTATGATTACATTTATAGAATAAGCAAATCAGATCAGAAATCAGGTCAATGGCTGCTTTTCTGTGGGGCAGGGATGACTAAAAAGGAACATGAGGGAAATGTCCAGGCTGATGGAAATGGTCTGAATCTTTATATGTACTCATCTGTCATCCAGACGGACTGAGAAATGCACTTTTGATCTGAGTGTTTCACTCTGTGTACATTATGCCTGAAATTAAAAAAAAATATATGATTTCTAGTGGGTATATATAGATGAGGAGGCCAAATTTTAGAAAGATGAAATGAGTTGTCCATCCTCATGCAGCTGAAAAGAGAGAACTGTGCCTCAACCTAGGTGATCCTAACTCTGACGTACAGGTTTTCCATTGTAAAACAATTTCCAGGAACGAAAATACTTACATTACTCCACTATGGAATCAATTCATTTTCAGATGCTTTTATTCCTGAAAATGGAGATGGGTTTCTGAAACCACAAGAGTGGGTGCTGGAAAGAGCAAAAAGGAGGGGCCAGTGTCACAGATCCACGTGTAATGGTTAATGGCTAGTGCTAGATCATAAAGCCCTGGGTTCAAATCCCTGCTCCACATAATTTGAGATATTTCTCAGGCTACTTGCCCTGGGCTTGTAAAAGCTCTAATTTTGTTCTCTCCCAATGAATACCAAGGTTTCAACGTTCTACCACAAACAATAGTTTGTCCCTTGCACAAGCCAAGATTTTTGCTTTGGATTCTTCTCTAAGTGCAGGCAAATATGCCCTAAAATATTTTTTGGTTATTGTTTTGAGATTTATATTGGTACTTAGGCAAAGTTTCCTTTTAGTACATTTCTGACTGTGCACTATTAATAATTATTTAATTTACTATTGTCTTAGTCAATTTGTGCTGATACAACAAAATACCAGAGACTAGGTAATTTATAAAGAACAGAAATTTATTTCTCACAGTTCTGGAGGCTGGAAAGTCCAAGATCAAGAATATCAAGACAGCAGCAGTCTCGGTGTCTGGAAGGCCTTGTTCCCTGCTGTCAAGATGGCGTATTCTTGCTGACTGTGTCCTCTGGATGTGTCCTCACATGGCAGAGGCAGAAGCGCAAAAAGGGCTTAAGCTAGTCCCGGTGGCACTTTTGTAAGGCACTAATCCATTCATGAGGGCAAGACCCTCATGGCTTAATCACTTCCCATAAAGCCCCACTTCTTAATACCACCACAATGGGGATTAAATTTCAATATGAATTTTGGAGGAAATACATTCTAACCATAGGAAATATTATCTAAATTAATAGCAAATATGTAAGTTACATGTCAATAACCCTATTTTGCAGTTGCAGTAGTGAGGTTTAGGGAGGTCAGGAAGTGTTCTGTATAGCCATTTGTGGAGCAATCAGAAGCATAAGCCATCTGACTCAAAGTCTGTAATCTTTTAGCTAAACTATATTGTACTTGAATTACCCAATAAGCTTCCTGTTGTTTAGTTTGAGTTTTTCCATCACAACACCCACAACCTCCACCCTCTTCTTCCCTGCTCCAAGATTAGATCAGAGAACACAGATAGTGTTTTAGAATAGGAGGAAGGAATAGAATAGAATAGAAGTCATCCATCCAGTTCAACATGTATTTCCCTTTTGAGCTTTGATCTTTACCTTCTGCCCTTTTGGTTGGCCCTGGGCTGTCTGCAAAGAAGGTGGGGGGATGGTGGGAATACATATAACTTGGAACATAAGAAAACATCCCTGACATTGGAACTTCTAAGGTGGCTCTAGGGCGTCACACACCTTCCAGCTCCCTCTGTCCTTGCTCGCTGTGTCTGCTTCTGGGAGGTTTGCCTTAAACAGAAAGGGTAAGGGGAACTACCATTTATGGTACACCTTTTTTTTCTTTTCATACCAGACACTTTACCTATATTATCTGGTTTAATACACCCAACAACCCCTTGCTATTAGTATTATTTTCTTCTTTTCCAAGAGAAGAATCTAATCTCTCTAATCTCAGGCTTAGAGAGCTGTAGCAACTTGCCCAAGATCTCATAATTTTGGGAGGAGAAAAGCTTCTAAATCAGATATGATTCAAGGCAGATTAGCACAGCACAGTGGGGAAGAGGAGGGGCTTTGGAATCAGGCTTGAGTAGAACACCACAACTTTGAGGCTGTGGAGTCTTAGGTACATTATTTGACTTCTGTGTCCTCATCTGTAAACTATGAATGATAACAGTATCTATCTCACAAGGTTGTTGTGAGAATTAAAAGATGTAAATCTATGTTAAACCCTGGACATTGAGTTAGCTCTCAATAAGTGTTAACCACTGTGATTGTTATGTTACATCTCCTTCCCCTGGGACTGAGATAAAGCTCTGACCACTTCCTGAAGCTCCAGTGTCACAATTCTACCGTCTGTTGACCTCTGTCTCTTCGTGGATGTTCTGTCTACATCTCAAAACTTACATGTCCAAAACTGAAATAGTTCACTCTCATCCCTCAAGCCTGTACTTCTTCCCATATTTTCCGTCTTTTTTAATGGCATGGTATCACTTGTCTACCTAATTAATCAAGGTAGTTAAGAACCCTGATTTCATACACAGGGAAGTTCAAGAACATTAGAGTGTTAAATGTTATGCTAGCAACCACGCAGAAAATTAAGACCACAGCCATGATGAAAATTCAGGTATAACAAGCTCTAGGTACTTTATCCTACACCTTCTTTCTCCCCTTCCCTTCCCTTCCCTTCCCTTCCCTTCCCTTCCCTTCCCTCCCCTCCCCTCCCCTCCCCTCCCTTCCCTTCCCTTCCCTTCCCTTCCGTTCCCTTCCTTCTTTTTTCATTTTCTCATTTATTTATTCATCTATTTATTTGTTTACTTTTGAATCTTCCAATTGTTATACCTTGAATTGTTTCTTCTTATATTTTAGCATTGCCTAGAACTTCCAGTGTGATATTGCATAGAGAAGTAACAGAGGTTATTGTTATTTGGGTCCTGAGTTTCAAAGAGATGCTTGTAGAATTTCCCAATTTAGAATGTTTGATGTCAGGCCAGGCATGGTGGCTCACACCTGTTAATACTAGTACTCTAGGAGGCTGAGGTAGGAGAATCATTTGAGCTCAGGAGTTCAAGACTAGCCTGAGCAATTGCAAGACCACATCTCTGCAAAAAATAGAAAAATTAGCCAGGTCTGGTGTGTGCACCTGTGGTCCCAGCAACTTGAGAGGCCAAGGCAGGAGGATTGCTTGAGCCCAAGAGTCTGAGGCTGCAGTGAGCTATGATGACACCACTGCACTCTAGGCCAGGAGACAGAGCAAGACTTTGTCTCAAAAAAAAAAAAAACAAAACAAAATTCTTGTAGAATGTTTGATGTCAATTTGTTTTTTCACTAGTAGATACTCTTTATCAAGAAAAAGAAATTACCTTCTGTTTCTGGTTTACTAAAGGCCTTTTTTGATTACTGTAACTACCTACTAGAATTTAGAGAATATAAAATGAATTTTCTTCATTTATTTAAGTAGTAATAAATATTTTTTTCCTGTCATCTGTTAATATATTGAATGATAATTATACATTTTCTAATATTTAACCAATCTTGCATTATTCATTTAATCCAAACTTGGTCATGCTGTACTACTGTCTTTTATATATATATGTGTGTGTGTGTGTGTGTGTGTGTGTATCTGTGTGTGTATATATATGTACAGAGAAAGAGAGAGAATGGATATTAACAATGGCTGGATACTTTTCGGACTGCCCTTGTGTGTGTGTGTATGTGTATGTGTGTGTGTGTGTGTGTGTGTGTGTATCTGTGTGTGTATATATATGTACAGAGAAAGAGAGAGAATGGATATTAACAATGGCTGGATACTTTCCGGACTGCCCTTGTGTGTGTGAGTGTGTATGTGTATGTGTGTGTGTGTGTGTGTGTGTGTGTGTGTGTTGTTGGACTTGGTTTGCTGACAGTTTGTTTAGCATTTTTTGCGTTTATATTTATGAATAAAATAGGTTGGCAATTTTCCTATTTGAAATTTTCCTTGTCTGGTTTTGTTTTTAAGTTATGCTAGCTTCATAGAATAAATTGGGGAGGCTCTTTGTCTAGTCTCTGAAATAGTTTGATTAAAATTTGAATGAGCTTTTCTTTGAAAATTTGGTAGAATTCACTAATAAACTCTGATTCTTGGGGGCTTTTTGTGAGAAGAATTTTAACCAGGTTTTTCATTCCTTCAGGAGTTATAGAACTAACCATGCTCTCTATCTCTACCTAGGTCAGTTTTGGTAAGTTTATTTTTTTCTAGAAATTTATGCACTCTAAGTTTTCAAATTTATTATCATAAAGCTGTCAGAATCTTCTTTTATATTTTAGGAATTATTTATTATTTTAATCTGTATTGTATCTGATGTTATTTCCTCTTTTATTTATAATACCAATTCTTGCTACATTTTTTTTTGTTTTCTGTCTTTCTAACCACCTCATCTGCATCCATTGCCTTTTTTGTTTCCACAAAATGTGGCAGAGGTTTGTCTATTTTTTAGTCTTTCTTCTACAACTTTTAGATTTTTGCCTCGTGATAGATGTGGAATATTTTGATAATGCAAATTACAGAGTATGCTTGTTAGTTTAATCCACTCCCCCAATATTCATAGATTTTCCTAGCATCACAGCAACTCATTGCTCATTAGCCACAATAATCTAGCCCATATTTCCATGTTACATGAACTAGTTATATTATTAAAGCTGTGGTTATGGTGAAAGAGACTTTCAGATTAGATTTAGAAAATATAGGATCAAATTCCAGGTCTGATGCTTACTTGATGAGGTAAGGTATTTAAACTTTGAACCTCAGTTTGCCCAACATTTTTGTTATTAAATTTTCTGATGTGTTTATTTATTGTAAAAAATTGTATCCATTCACTGATGCACATCATTACCATCTTATCACCTCCTTTAAAAAAAATATCCCTCATATCTTGAACTCAAGTGAAGATTTTAGAGGTTTAGAGTTAAATCTTGCGAGATTTTGTTCTCCTGCCTCTGATGATTAGATGCAAGGAACTTGCTTAGGGCTCTCCTCTGTCATCCTAATCTAATTCTTAGAAATTACTGTCCCGAAAGAGCATTAGGCAAGGCCACACTAAATTTGGCCTTTAGGAGAAAATCCAGTGCAGAAGCCCAGTGAGGTCAGATTCAGGTGAGTCCTATAGGCATTAGTTCTGTGGAGCAAGATGTCATTGCGTGTTCATATGTGTTTTTGGGAGGAGGTAGAATTTGGTGGAGGAAGTTGTTAGGCTCTTGCTTCCTGGGTCATGGAAGTCTCAAACAAATAGATACACAGTCAGATTCTAAAAGGCCTTTTAACTTATGCATATTTCAGATGGGAATGATGATAAGCGTGAAATGAGAGTGTGTGTATGGAAGTGTTGTAAAGCACTTTCAAATTAGCAGGTGTCCATAATATTGTCTACTTTGATGGGCCCTGATGTTTCAAAGAACCCCTATCCATCCCTGAGATGCCTCTATGAGTTCTTTAGGTCTGCAGCATATCGAGGATAAGCTAAAAAAAAAAAAAAAAAAATTCACACCTTTCCTGAGTCTGCGCTTGGTAATGATATTTTGTTCAATTAATGTGTGGTTTCCCTTGGAAGAGCTTTATGACTCTGAATTTCTGTCACTGAAAAATAACTGCAAATTTACTGAGCCTCAGGTTTGATTTGCAGGATGTTATTACCAAGCTACACCCGGAATAATAGAGTTTTATCTTCCAGAGATACCTGGAAGAGGGACGTGAGAGAGGGACTTCCTGCCTTTTGACGTAAAGTCCCATTCACATGTGATCCTCTGACTAGGAAGGAGTAAAAACAACACTTGGAGTTGAGCATTCAGACATCCTGTCTGCCTGTTACTCACTTCCTGTCTTCAGATGTTAGGGTATAGCTGTTAAAGTAGTTACTGTATTTTCCCAGGGAAGAGAAATTAGATTGATTTGTGATGGTGAGGAGCCTGCTGGCAAATTGTTGAAGAATTAAGTCTGTAGACATCATCAATCCAGGTCCTCTCAGTACTTACTAATATCTGATGAATAAACTTTAGAGTATCTTAGAGTATTTCGTATGTGTATTGAATTATATTCTGTGGCAATTCCTAGGTTTTTGGTTTGTATGCTTTTCTCCCTGGTGTGATTATAAAATCTCAGAAGCAGGAACTTGTATATCCACCTGATCACCTATCCTGCAATGTCTGATCCATAATGCGCAGAGTACAGATTTAATTGGTGTGCAGAAAATGAATGAAAGAAAGGATACTTTCAAGCATTTATGATTTTGATAGATCCTAGGGTTAGAAAAGAGATTAGTAGCCTCGTAATGCATTTTCTTAGTGAAGTCTCAAAACAACAATAATGGTAGCAAAATAATAGTAATACTTAAATTTGAGTGACAAGTATGTGTTGAGCACTGTAGGCTTTGTATACATTTTTTAAAAGTTATTCAATCCTTGTAGCAATCCTATGAGATAGGCACTGGGAAGAGATAGGTACAGTGAAGTCATTTACCTTGCTCAAAAAAGTCCAGCTTGTAAGTGGTAGATCTGGGATTCAAACCAAAATCCACTACATTGTATTGCCTACCTAAGGAAGACCTATTGTGTTCCTCATTTTATAGATGAGGATTCTAAGACTCAGATAGTCCCATTGTTATACAGCTAATATGTAGCTAATAAGCATATAATAATGAAGAAATGTGCAGCATGATTTTACGTGGCAGTACAACCATGAATTGACCTCACAAGGCTGGAGTCTTTGTATTAGGCATCTTGATTAATCACATTCCAGATGGAATCACAGAATATGACAGCTTGAAGGGAGACCAAATGAGCAGGTCCCAGTAGTTCCAGCCTCTTTTGAGCCTGGCTTGCCTTTTTCTTCATGAAAAGCCAAACATTGGCATTTTATCAGTTTATAGGGGTTGAAAATAAAACATTGAATGCTAAAAGATATTTTTAAAAGCATGATTTCCAAAATTTTTGTGGTTGGACAAACAGGAGTCAGGCATGAACATTTGGCCATGGGTAGAGGCAGCATCCAGGACACAAGTGGCTGGAAGTGGAGGCTTTGGAGCTAGACTCCCTGAGTTCAAATCTCAGCACTGCCCATTGCTACTGTGTGACCATGGGTAAGTCGCTTTAATTCTCCATGCCACATTGTCCTTGCTTGCAAGGTAGGCATAATAATATGCTTACTTCATAGGATTGTTATTAAATGAGCTAGCATACTTTATGCATTTAGAGCAAGGCCCAGTACATGGTTAGTAATCAATAAGTGCTAGTTATAGTTTTTGTTCTAAAGCTAGAGTTGGCAAACTATAGCTCATGGGGTCAAATCTGGCCTGCTGTCTGTTTTTGCAAATAAAGTATAATTGGAATGCAGTCACATCAATGTTTTGACATATTGTCTGTGACCTCTTTTATATTACAATGGCAGAATGGTTGTAACAGAGACTCTAAGGTCCACAAAGCCCCCCAAATTTTCTCTCTGGCTCTTTCCTGAAAAAGCTTGCCAAGCCCCGTTCTGCAGGATAAAGTGCAGGGATTCCTGACTCTTACCTGTTACTCCTTGGTCTTGTAACCTTGCACAAGTGACTGATGCTCTCAGGCCTCTGCTGTTTCAAGTTAATAAAGACCAGTAATAAGACTCCTCCTGAGATGGCTGACCACAGACACCAGCTGTCAGATCATCTCAGAAAGAAGGAAAAGTTTTAGATGAAAAAGAAAAAACAAATAAAAGAACATAGATCATGTGTAATTCCGAAGGAAAAGTGTCAGAACCTACAAGAGATTCCACAGGAAGAAGTTGCAGAGCAGAACAAGAAGGAGCAAGATATCGGCAGAGGTCAATCCCCAAGAGGCTTGGACTCTAGTAAAAAGGGTAGATGGAGCAGTTTGTTTCTCCCTTCCTCACATCTCTAGCAGTCAGCAGGCTCCTGAGATGTTGGAGAGCATTTCTACCCTCACGAGCCCAAAATCTGCTGCCTCAAGTGAACTGGGACCTTCTTAAGGACAAAGCATTAGGCTGCCAACCACCTTGCGTCACTTCCCATGACCACAGACCTGGGCTGAGATGGCAGGTGCCGTATTGCTTCTCCACCCACAGTGGGTCATTGTCCTTCCCAGGGGACTTCAGCCTCTCAGGTTTTGACTTGTTCGTTCCTGCACAAACATTTCCCAACTCTGGCCCACACTGCAGGAGCCACAGGTGGCCAGTAAGCCACGGGGGGCCTGTGAGTCCCAGGAGATCTGTGTGAGCCAAGAGCCTAGGCATTCCAGGTGGGCTCCCCTGTGGAGAGAGAGAGACAGAGATGACCAGAGTGCTAGCTTTCCTCCATCCAGACTTTTCCTCTCCTTCCCCTCCCCGGCCCATAGCTGCCAAGAGAGACAATTGAGCTGGGGCTCTCAGGAGCCACTGCCTTCCCTCTGGTGCATCCACAACACCAGGGCTTCCACAGAGTGAGGCTCAAGCCTCTCCTCTTAAAGACATGTAGTAGACTAAGGGGTACAGACTGTGAGCTCCCTGCTCACCGGCCCTCACCGGTGCTGCTTGCCCTGCTGCCCCATCAGAGCAGGGCACACCCTGAAGCAGAGGGACATCAAATCTGCTTGAGGATTGTATAGGCAACTTAGGACGAGTACACTTCTCCCTGGCACAGTCAGGGATTAATCTTTGGGGACCTGGGGAAAGGCCCACAGGCCAGATCCCATACCTTCAGGACTCAATCATGTTGCTCAGAGGCACAGAGGAGAGATTTATGAACTAATCTTGAGAGGCAATGGAACCCGTGTGGGCAGAACTGAAAAGACAGCATACTTGTGGAGCACCCCTCTAACCATAGGAAGGCCATACTCTCAGACCAGGGCAGGATCCCGGACAGCGCCGCTCCTGGCCTACAGAATACTACAGGGAAGCTCAGCTAGTTTCAGCTCTTGCCTGCTGGCTGAGGTCAGAGGGAGACCGCGCGGATCAAGGGACGGGGGAGAATAGTGAAATCCACTCCTGACAGCCAGATTGTGAATCTCAGATGCCCCTCCCCAACAAGATTTTCTGGCTGGGCAGGGCCACTTCAGCCCCTCCCTGATGACTTTCCCCAGAAGCCTGGGAGCAGAACTTCGACCCCTACTAAAAGCATTCGTGGAGCCTGAGGACAAGCTCACCCAACCAGCCTTGCCCAGCCTCACTCCCCCACCTGCTTCTGCTGTGGTGGAGAATAAGGACTCACTTGGAAGTTCCAGGGCCCCATCCACCACCTGGGCATTTGAGTGCTTCTCCTGAGGGACTAGAGCTGGTCACAGGTCCCAAAACTAACACTGCAGCTTGTTCCTTCTGGTAAGCACCACCTACTGGCAGGAAGGTCAATTTGCACGGCCCTTTACAGCATATGCAGACTCAATCATACAGGGTACGATTGATTCTTGCCCACAAGCTCCACCTGCTGTCTCGGAGATTAGAGAGGGCATGCCAAAACAATTCACACTGTTAAGAAGACAACAAAGAGACACAGAGAATTTGTCCACACACATAGCTCACCACTGCTACAGCCTACAAACAATTAGCCACTGAGAAAACCAACACACTAAGGGTGTCTATAACCATGGCATCTAACCAGATCCTAGATCTCCATCAAAGCACCCACAAACAAAGCCAAAGTTTCTTACCCAACATACGCTACAGACACAATCTTAGAAGTGAAAAAGCGGGAAAAAGGAAGCCCCATCTAACAAAAGAAATTCCAAAAATAAGAAGCAACAACTGCTCCAGATCAGAAGGAATCAGGGAAAGAATTCCCAAAGTATGAAAAATTAGAGCAAAAGGACACCCCCAAAAGGGAGCAACAGCTCTCTAGTTAATGGATACCAATCATAATGAAAATACTGAAATAAAAGATAAAGAAGTCCAAATAAGGATTGTAAGGAAGCTCAATGAAATCCAAGAGAATATAGACAACCAACTCATGAAACCAGAAAAACAATTCAGAAACTGAATGGAAAATTAATTAAAGAGATCAGCATATTTAAAAAAATAACAAATATAATTGCTGGAAATGAAAATTCATTTAAGGAATACAGAACACAGTAGGAAGTTTTAAGAATACAGTAGACCAGACAGGAGAAAGAATCTCAAAGCTTAAAGATAATTTTTTCAAATTAACTCATTAAGTTAAAATTAAAGAGAAGAGAATTAAGAGGAAAGAACAAAGCCTACAAGAAATATGGGATTATGTAAAGCAGCCAAATATAAGACTCATACACATGCTGAGGGCGAAGAAACAATGCACAGGGCTGGAAGATCTATTTGAGGGAGTAATTAAAGAAAACTTCTCTGCTCTTGCTGGAGATTTAGACATTCAGGAAGAAGAAGCTCAATGGACAGCTGGGAGATTCACTACAAAGAGGCAGTCACTAAGAAACAAAGACATCAGACTGGCCAAAGACAACATGAAGGAGGAAATCCTGTAAGCTGTGAGGTGATAACATCAAGTTACTTAGGAAAGAAAATCCTTCAGGCTAACTGCAGACTTCTCAACTGAGATCTTACAAGCTAGAAGGGATGGGGGCCCTGTCTTCTATCTTCTTAAACAGAACATCTGCCAGCCTAGAATTTTGTATCTTGCAAAATTTCATATATGAAATTTTTTCATATTTGAAGGAGAAATAAAGACTTTTCCAGACAAATAAACACTGAGGGAAGTTGCCAAGACCAGACCTGCCCTGTAGGAAATACTGAGAACTGTATTATACATAGATCAACACAATGGACACCCACCAATATAAAACGACACAAAATCTAAAGCTCAAAGCTCATATAAAACAACAGCACAAGAGGTAAAACAAAGCAATAAGGTACTACCCAGCAGGATGAACAGAACAGAATCCATATGTCAATTCTATCAATCAATGTGAATGGTCTGAATGCCCCACTCCAGAGAAATAGGCTGGCTGAATGAATAAAAACATACAACCCAAGTATCTCCTATCTCCAGGAAATATATCTAACCCACAAGGACTCATACAGACTCAAGGTGAAGGGATGGAAAAAAATATTCCATGAAAATGAAAACCAAAACAAAGCAATCTATGGAATTCAGCAAAAATAGTGAAAGGTATAGCCATTCTCAAATCAGATAAAATTGTCTTTAAATCAACAACAGTAAACAAAGAAAAAGATGATCAGTATAAAATGGTAAAAGGAAAAATTCAACAAGAATACATAACAATCCTAGCTATTTATACACCTAACCTTAGGAGCACCCAGATTCATAAAGCAAACCCTACTAGATCTAAGCAATTAGATAAATAGCAACATCATAATTGCTGGGGACTTTAACACTCCACTGACAGAACTGGATAGATCATCCTAGCAGAAAATAAAGAAATACTGTACTTAAATAGAACTCTGGAACAAATGGGCCTAACAGACACACACAGACATTTACCCAAAACTACTGAACATACATTCTTCTTATCCATACACAGAACATTCTCCAAGAATGTCATATCTTAGGCAACAAACATGTCTCAACAAATTCAAAAAAATAGAAATCACACCATGCATCTTCTCAGATCACAGCGGAATAAAACTAGAAATCAACTCCAAGGGAAACAGTCAATTCTATAAAAAGTTATGGAAATTAAATAACTTGCTGCTGAACAATTATTGGGTCAATAATGAAATTAATGTGGAAATCAAAAGATTCCTTAAGCTGAATGACAAAGGGGACACAAGCTATCAAAATCTATGGAATTCAGCAAAAGTAGTCCTAAAGGAAAAATTCATAGCCTTTAATGCCTACATCGAAAAGAGAGCAAGATCAAAATTAGCAATCTAAGGACATATCTCAAGGAACTAGAAAAGGAAGAGCAAACCAGCAGAAGGAATGAAATAACTAAGGTTAGAGCAGAACTAAACAAAATGGAAAACAAAACAAAACAAAATACAAAGAATCAATGAAACAAAAAATAAGTTCTTTGAAAAGATAAACAAAATTGATAGACCTCTGCTAGATTAACCAGGAATAGAAAAGAAAAGCCACAAATAAGCTCAATCTGAAATGAAAAAGGAGATAGTACAAGTGATACAACAGAAATACAAAATATCATCTGTGACTGCTATCGAAATTTCTATGCACATAAACTTAAAAACTTACAGGAAATGGAAAATTTCCTGGAGATTCACAACCTCCCAATACTCAATCAGGAAGAAATAGAACTCCTGAACAGACCAATGATGAGCAAAGAGATTGAAGCAGTAATAAAATGTCTTCCAACAAAAAGAATCCCTGGACCAGAAGGATTCACAGCTGAATTTTACCAGACCTAAAAAGAAGAGCTGGTATCCCTACTGCAGAAATTATTTGATAACATGGAAAAGGAGGGAATTCTCCCCAACTCATTCTATAAAGCCAGTGTCACTTTTATACCAAAGCCAAGAAAGGACACAACAGAAAAAGAAAACTATAGACCAATATCCCTTATGAATATAAATGCAAAAATCTTCAATAAAATACTAGTAAACTGAATTCAATAGCACAACACACACACACAAAAAAAATCCACCATTACCAAGTCAGCTTCATCCCAGTGATGCAAGGATGGTTCAATATACATAAATCAATAAATGTGATTCATCACATAAACAGAAGCAAAAACAAAACCACGTGATCCTTTCAATTGATACAGAAGAAGCATTTGAAAAAATATAGCAAGCACCCTTTCATGATAAAAAACCCTCAACAAATTAGGCATAGAAGGAACATATCTCAAAATTTTAAAAAATTATATATGACAAACCCATAGCTAACATCGTGCTGAATGGGGAGAAGTTGAAAGCATTCCCACTGAGAACTGGAATAAGATGAGCATACCCACTGTCACCACTTCTATTCAACATAGTTCTGGAAGTCCTAGCCAGAGCAATCAGACAAGAGAAAGAAAGAAAGGGTATCCAAATTGGGAAAGAGGAGGTCAAACTATTGATTTTTGCTGATATGAATATATATCTAGAAATCCCCAGAGATTCCACCAGGACTCCTGGAATTGATAATAAATTCTGCAAAGTCTGAGGATACGAAACAATGTACATAAATCAGTAGCATTTTTATATACTAATAACAGTCAGGCTAAGAGTCAAAACAAAGACTCAGTACCATTCACAATAGATACAAAGAAAATAAAATACCTAGGAATATACTTAACCAAGGAGGTGAAAGATCTCTACAAAGAGAACTACAGAACATTAAGAAAAGAAATCACAGATGACACAAATAGAAAAACATATCAAGCTCATGGATCAGCAGAATCAACATTGTCAAAGTGTCCATACTACTCAAAGTTATTTACAGATTCAGTGCAATCTCCATGAAAATACTAATGCTATATTTCGCAGACCTAGAAAAAATAATTCTATGCTTCATTTGGAACCACGAAAGAGCCCAAATAGCCATAGCAACATTAAGCAAAAAAGAAATCTGGAGGCATCACATTACCAGACTTTCAAACTCCACTACAAGGCTATAGTAACCAAAACAGCATGGTACTAGCATAAAAATAGAGACATAGACCAATCCAACAGAACAGAGAACCCAGATATAAAACCATTTACATTCCTCCAACTGATCTTTGACAAAACAGACAACAATATACACTGGAGAAAAGAAGCAGTATTTAATAAATGGTGCTGGGAGAATTGGATAGCCACACACAGAAGAATGCAACAGGATCCATATCTCTCCCCACTCACAAAAATTAATCGAATATGGATAAAAGACTTAAATGTAAGGCATGAGGCCATTAGCATTAGAGAAGAAAATATTGAAAAAGCTCTTATAGATATTGCTGTAGGTAAAAAATTTATGAGGAAGACCCTAATGACAATCACAGCAACAACAAAAATAAATAAATGAGACTTGATTAAATTAAAAGGTTTCTTCACAGCTAAGGAAATAGTCAACAGAGCAAGTAGACAACCTACCGAATGGAAGAAAATACTCACAAGCTATACATCTAATAAAAGGCTAATAACCAAAATCTACAAAGAACTCAAACAAATCAGCAAGAAAAAAAAAACAACCCCATTAAAAAATGGGCAAAAGACATAAACAAAAGCTTTTCAAAAGAAGATAGACTAATGGCCAATAAACATATGAAAAAATGCTCAATGTCACTAATCATCAGGGAACTGCAAATTAAAACCACAATGAGATATCACCTTAGCCCAGTTAAAATGGCTTTTATTAAAAAGTTCCAAAACAACAGATGCTGGCATGGAAGCAGAGGAAAAGGAAAGCTTATGCACTGTTGGTGGGACTGCAGGTTATTGGAGCCTCTATGGAAAACAGTACGGAGATTCCCCAAAAAAATAAAAGTAGACCTACCATTTGATCCAGCAATCCCACCACTGGGTATTTATCCATAGGAACAGTAGTCATTTTATCAAAAAGACACCTGCACTTGCATGTTTATTACAGCACAATTCACAATTGCAAAGATGTGAAATCAACCCAAGTGCCCATCAATTCATGACTGGATTAACAAAATGTAGTGTATGTATACCATGGAGTACTACTCAGCCGTGAAGAAGGATGAGTTAATGTCTTTTGCAATAATTTGGATGGAACTGGAAACTATTATCCTAGGTGAAGTAGCTAAAGAATGGAAAAACAAGCACCAGTGTACTCGGTGTTAAATTGGAACTAACTGATGAGCACACATTGTGCACAAAGGAAAGTAAAACTCAATGAAATCAAGCAGCCGGGAGAGGGGAAGAAGGGATAGGTGAAAACCTACCTAATGGGTACATTGAACACTATCTGGGTGAAGGGCACACTTATAACCCTGACTCAAGCATTACAAAAGCAATCCATGTAATCATAATAAAAAACATTTGTACCCCCATGATATTTTGAAATAAAAAATATATAGTATAAAAGAAAAAAAAAGACTCCCCCTAAAGAAAAAATCTGTGAGAAATTATATTTTGGAGATGATCTTTGTCATTCATGTACTTACTGATTGATTCCATGTGTTACAGCCAGACATTTGTGCTAATGTCATGTATTATTAATATATATAGAAGTGAATAGGCAAGTCTCTGAGTTTGTATTTTTTATAGCAATAATGAGTACTTACTATCTGCTAAACACAATTCCAAGCCCTTTGCCTATATTATCTCATTTAATCCTCATAACAATCTTTTGTGGCAATTGCTACTATTTATCCTTATTTTACAGACGGAGAAATGGAGGCATCGAACAGGGTAAGGAAATTTTCCCAAGCTCATGCAGTTGGCAGGTGGGAAAGCTGGGATATGAAATTGTGTTGTCTAGCTTGAGAGTCTAGAGTTTTAATTTCTACTATAAAGTAGTCACTCAACTCTGAAGACCTTATGGTTTTACTAGAGAGGCCTATTGTGCAAACAAATAATTGCATTTGATTGTAGTTGTTTTTAATGTTTGTAAACTGATCAGCACGGTGCCTAGCATGGAATACGCCATCCTCATGATGCGTATGGCCCTGATGCTGTTGCTGTCTGTGTGGCTCACTAAAAATCATGGCTGGAGTTTAAGGGAGGCATGCCTGGAGGTGTCAGGAGCACTTGAAAAAAGAGATCTTACCTGAACTGAGACTTAAAGTTTATAGAGAGGAGTTTTCCAGAAAGGTTTCCATGCAGAGGAAATTGCATGTGCAAAGAACAGAGGTAGGAGAGAGTATGGCATGTTCAGAGGATTAAGTGGTACTTCTCTATGGCTCGCATGTGAACTATGGAGACCGAATCAGCTGATGTCGGGAAGTGGGCAGGGGCCATATGGTGAGTGGCTCTGTGTGAACTGGGACAGTCCCAAGTCCTCTAGTGCGTATTACTTTCTGAGCGATGCCCTATACCATGTGTTTGTTTAATGTCTCCATCCTACCCGCAACATGCACGTGTATACCGGATTGTAAGCAACCTTAAGGTTAGGGGGACAGTCTGTCCTGTTCACTGGGATAACTCCAACACTCAAAGCCCTCCCTACAGCAAGAGCTCGTTAAACGTTTTTGAATTAATGAATAACTAAACCAATCAGTGTGCTCTGGGTGGTTGTAGGACTGCCCATGGGATAGGATGCTTTCTGTGGGTCCACTGGTTTTCTCTGGGGTCAATTATCTTGGCTTGTTGAAGAATCAAGGCAGATCACATCAGATGACTGGAAAGCCAAAAATAGGATAATTTTGAGATAATCTTTTTCTTGGAGGCCAAAGATTACTCAAAAAATTCATACCTAATTTATTTTACTCTTGATTCCACATATTAAAACTTGACACCCTCGCCCAAAATGTCCTTATGACCTCTTGAGAACCTTTTGACCATCTTTCAAATGCCTCTTAAAATACTACCTTCAAGTACGCAACTGGCAGAATGGAAGTGAAATAAGTATTGGTAAGTGAATCAAAATAATGATTCTTTTAGACATTACTGTCAAACCAAAGAATAAGTAACTTGAATGCTTTTAACAGTACACATAGGCTTATTTTCATATTAGAGTTTGGTAAAAAGTCAGAAAACACATCTGCCTAAGATCTTTGTCTAGAATTTGGCACACTTTTGATGCCGATGACACAAATGGCAAGATGAGGTAAGACATGTTCTTTCTTTTTTAATGTTGTCAGAAGAGGCAGCTTTGCAAGGAACCATAAAATGTTTCAAGGGTTGGGACTTTCTTTCCCTGCCTTGTCAGGTGAGGAAAATGAGATTCGGGAAAGCAAAGTGACTTGCCCTGGGCTGGAGAGCTAGTTAGTGGCAGAGCTGGAACTGTGATCCCGGTCCCTGACTCCCAAGGCCAATTCTCTTTCCACCGCATCATTTGGCCTCCGGAGACATTAGCTGTAGTTCCTGAGAAAAACGTATTACCTCCTTCACCATTTCTTGGTCTTTTGGAAATATTAATGATCTCCCTCTGCATCTTTCCTCTGTAAGATGACCTAGGAAAATACCATTGAGGGCACATCTTATATTGCATTTTGTCAGCAAATCGTGCTATCACCAACCTGTCCCCAACATGAACATTTCAAAAAGGTCTGAATACCCAGCTTTCTTGCCTTCAGCTGGTCCGCTTTTCCCCTTAATCACATTAGAAAATACACATTTGTGCTCACATACCCTAAAGTAATGAAATATTTCCTTTCCTTCCTGTAATCTGGAAATTCCTTTTCTGTTGTGTTTGTCGTTATTATTTTTAAGAAAACTTGGACATATCGTATGGGTGTTCTGGCTCCTTAGAAACCAGCCTGGTAGGAGAGTTGATTGGTTTTGCCTAAAGCATTTCCTCATTAGTAGCCTGTGTGTGCCTTTCCTCTCAAATGTCATCTGGCCAATCCAACAAAGACTTAATTGTGGCAACTTGGAGCCTTAGCAAACTTGGGCTTTCCCGAATGTTCTTTTGAAATCCTCACAACTGCCTGTCCTTCAGATAAAAGAACCACGAACATATTGAAAGTGAGTTGGTGGATTATTGGTTTGAAGACTACTTCTTACTGCTCCCCTCCCCCCCTTTTGCAACTAAAGATTGGAATTTTAATTGCTCAACCACAGTTTTTAAATCATGATGCCCAAAGAAGGCATGGTTTATTAATTAGTTCTGATTATTAGGCACCCTGAACCTGGGTTGGGCTATTTTTTGATTGGTTTCAACATCTCTTTGCCTGAAATGACTGTCTGTAAGCACATAGAGGTGTAATTATGCAGACACTAGCGGTTCAGTTCTCCCAGGTTAAGCCTTCTGTTATGAATACGTATTATAGTGTCTTAAAAGGCGTTTATTGAATGCCATAGTTCAATAGTTCGGGCTTACAAAATCAAGCTCTCTTATGTTACAGGTAACAGCCTCTTAATTGGATGTTTTCCCCCAGCACATAAAAACATTGGCTTGAAAACACACACACACACACACACACACACACACACACACACACACACACTTAATTTTTTTTTTGAAGTGTGAGAAGCAGTATTGCTTCGTGGTTAGAAGTAAGGACTCTGGAGCAAGTCTGCCTGGGTTTGCTTCATGCTTCTGATATTTTCCAGCAGTAACTTTGGGCAAATGATTTACCCCTCTCTATTGCAGCATCTTTAGTGAAATAGAGATGATTATAATGGCTGTATCATAGGATTGTTGTGAAGTTCAAATGAGTTAGTATACAAAAAAACACTTAGCAAAAGTATATGGAAAGTAGTCTTTGTGTTTTTTATGATTACTGTAACACATTTACTTATACTTTGTGTTGTAAAATCTAGTTGTGTTAAGTCCTGAAAGAATTATGGATGTCTCCTTCTGGCAAAAGCTGAGTTGTCTCCTAATATTTATTCTCTTCTTCTTTCACAGTAATAGCCTCTCCCTACCAATTTTTAGGCAGGTGGGTATAGAGCTGTCCAGAGTAAGGCATATATTTCTTTTCCATCTAGAAATGCCCATGTGACTAAGTTCTGGCCAATAGGTTGCAAGCAGAAATAGAAATTTCTGAACAGTGGCCTTAAAGGAAGAAGGATGGTGTGTTTTTTACTTCTTCCTCCTTCCTATTGATGGGAATTTAGTCTTGATGGCTGGAACCCAAGCAGCCATTCTAGATCAGTAAATGGTGTCCTGGGGATGCTGAATAGTCAAGAAGCAGAGGCCTGAGTCCCTGACAATTTGAGGGAGCAGACCTGTCCCAGCAGCCTTTTCCTTTCACTCTAGACTTTTGACAAATGAATAACAAACCTCTATATTATTTAATACACCTATTTTGGGTACTTACTGCAGAAAAATCTAGTCTTAGGCAACATTTTCCTCTCCTGAATTAGACCTCCATGTGCTCACTATTTTGATTGCCCTGTGTAGAAATTTCAGGACACTGAGTCACAAAGAAGCACAAAAAGGTTTCACACACTCTTCATTTCCTGCCGCACCCAAACGTGATTGTCCTGGCCTTACTCTCTGCCTGGGCGTACTTAGCCCAGGCCTCAGTCGGTGCCTGGGGAGGCGAGCGTGTGGCAGTGGAATTGTGCCTATGGTTGATGGCCAAATTTTGTAGAAATGACTTGGAGTCTCTTGGACAAGAGGGGACATTCCAACAATTTTATCACTATATCTGTACCACAAGTCATGGGCCCCCATTGAAGAAATCCAATGGCAATTTTCATTTGCTTTCTTTGTTATACACAAAAACAAGTTTCTCCATTTTTTATACGTATCAGAAAGAAGCAGGACTCCTGGACAAAGGGCCTTTAAGCAGGAATGTGTTGATGTTACTTATTTTTCCTCAGGACTGGTATGGAAAAAAGTTCCAGAACCACAGTATATTTCCTTAGAAACAGTGACGATAATATTCTAGCCTCCTTTATGTCCTTGAAATTGAAAATGTGTGTTCTGGTTGCACCAGAGATCTCAGGATTTAAGGATTTTGGTGAGACTTCCTCCCAACACTAATGAAAAGCAGAGGTGATATCTAAAGCCTTCAGGAGAAACATAGGTTCTAAGGAACATCTAAGCCCTTTACTCACCCAAAGTATAAAGAAAGATGATACCTTATTTCTATTTGTTTTGATTGTGAAGTTCACAGGTGTTGTTCAGCAAAAACAAGTCAGGTTTCTTGAATTTCTGGGTTGGTGTCTCTGCACTGGGGAAATTCTTAGGCTCTGCCACATTCTCTCTACTCTGCTCTTCTGGAGCTCCAGTTAGACATGTTTAGACTTACTTGCTTTATCTTTCACATCTCCATATTTTCCATCTTTTTACATCTTTGTGTTACATTCTATATAATTTCTTCTTATCTATAATTCACTAATTCCTTCTTCAGACATGTCTATTGAATTTTAATTCTGGTATTGTTATTATTACTAAACGTTTTGTTTGGTTCTTTGGCCAATCTTTCAGGTCACTTTTTTTTTTTAAATAAATAATCTCTGGCTTTCATTTGCTTCTGTAAACATACTGTAGCTTTATAATACGTACGAGACCGTTACTGCTATTAGTTATTTGTGCTGGTTCTTGCTCATGGTGCCCTGTTTCCTTGTGTGTGACATTTTCTTTATGCCTGCTTATTGCCCTTCAAAATGGTTTTTACAGATTCTTTGAAGCCTAGGATGAAATTGCCTTCCTCCAGAAAGGATTTGCATTTGATTTTTTGAAGGCCCTAGAGACTTTTCAAGCTTGAGACCTCCTTAAATCAGTTTTAAAACGTAACACAAGCACTCATATCATCTGCTTACTTCTCTTTCTCCTTTCTAGGCTTAAACTTCTATTAATTAGGGACCATTCCTTATCATCTCTCATGGACAGCACCGTTCTCAGCACATGAAAATTAGCTGATAAATTTTTGCCGAATAAATGAAACTTTAAATTATCACACCTATCTTGTTATTTTCTCTGTCTTTATTTTTCAGTTGATCAGTTGACAGGATTACTATATATTGAATATTATTCCCCGTAGGGTGTACTTTCTTCAAGGCATTGCTAGGTCTTCTCTCTCTTATAAATTTCCCTGGTGCTGTGCCACATAGGAAGTAGTTTCTTGGGAAATATTTGCTTCCAGGCTAAGACTTGCTACACTCCCTATGCTTCTGCCCTTGAGTGGATCAAACCACATATTACTGGAATTCCTTGCACTTTATATGGATATTTAGAGTGTTGCTTGGGTTATCTCTCTGGCAGTAACCCCCTGTGGCCCTGGAATTGGTAGATCTACTTCTAATATTTTTTTCCTTAAGTACATCTAATCTAAGTTTTCAGGGGTTCTCTCAGAGCTGACCTTTGATTCTGCCACCCTTTACTCATAGACCATGACTATCACTAGTGCCTACAGAATAAAGCATAAACCTATTAGCTTGTCATTTTTCACATTTTCCTTCTTCAAGGTGGTATAGCCAGAACTCATGAGAGAATATGATTCTGGGAAATGAAACTCTAGTTCCACCATTTACTAGCCATGTGACTCCACATAAGCTAAATGTCTAAACGTCATTATGCTGATGTGTACAATAATATTCAACTGCAAGGTATCACCTATATAAAGCTGCTGTGTTCACTAGCATTAGAATAGCCCTCCAAGGCATTTCCTCCTAGCAGGGTCTGAAAGGGATAGTGATATATTTTTGTATTGCTTGTGGACCTGTGGACACACAATAAATGAATGATACCTTACCCATTTCTTCTCTAGACCTTACTTTCCTTATATATAAAGTGGGACATTAAGTGGTAATTTTGAAGCTTAAGCATGGAAAGGTATGTAATGCATCTGGCGCAATACTTGGCACATCATTAAGTGTATGATAAATGTTCTTTCTCTATCCTCCTTCCAAACTGAGATGCAACTTACCTTTTCTATATAATTGCAATAAAAATTATAAATCAGAGCATGTTATATAAAAGAAGATTTCTTATTCTTATCTCTGCTTTTTAAAGTCCTAACTACTCTTTAAGGCCAGTTAAGATGCCACCTACTCCATGAAGCCTCCCTGGATCCTCACTCCTGCAACGCTCATCCCTTACTCTGGCCAGAAGGGTGATAATGCAATCAAAGGAAAGTCTGCAACTCATCTCAGCTGATACTTGAATTTCCTATATTTCAATAAGTATAATTCTACAATATGCAAAGATAAGCAGTATTCTAGGTTCTACTAAAACAGTTTTAGAGATGAAAAAATTCAGTATCTTTAAAAGAGGTGAAGTTATTCCAGATTTAGACAATTTAAATATGTCCCCCTAAATTTTCTGCATTCGTTCTTAGGTATGTTTATGTTTGTCTTAAAAAGTATTGCCCAGAAATAATAATATTCCTCAAAATACACAGTCCATGAATAATCTTTCTCTTTCTGTAACGTCTACCTGTGCTAACAGGTTTGGGGCAACTCACTGAGCTATTTCCTCCTAATTACACTTATATTCATTTACAACCGTGAAATCTTCCTTTAAAATATGTGTTGGTGCTAAATGACTGCTCCTCTGTCTTGCATTAATATGGCTGTTTTTCATATCTATGATTTAGCCCCAATATATTTCCATATTACATGCATCTGGGTATATTTGATCTGCTTATTAAATTGTTGTGAACCTGACTGGTCTTTCATGTCCCTAGATCCATTTTTTTTTTCATTGGTTCTTCCAAGGCCACTTTATTCCTGTTATAAAATTTAGCTTATTCTACTTTGTGCTGTAATTTGTATACTTGTCTTATGTCCTATCTTAGATGGGTCCCCTAGAAGAAGAATTTCTGTCTGGGAAGTTGGGCAGCAACTCTGTAGCCTCCCAGGCTTGGTGGCTTCCACTGGGCCAAGAGCAGTTCTGCAGAGCAGGGGGCAGCTTTGATTTGTTCTCAAACAACATACAGCAGCTAGCATACAGTAAAAGGATCTAATGGGACACCAACAGGTCCACTGTAGTCATGCAGGATTCTGTGACTCTTGAGTATGAAAGCTACATATTGTTCATCTCTGTAATCTGCATTTCCTGTCTCCATGTCCTGCACATTGAATGCACCAGTTTGTGGAACCAACTCATCAAAGATCTGGAGGAAATGCCCCCTAGTTTGCTCTCATTCCAATCCACTGCCATTTGTATTAACAGATACCTCTGAGGGACTTAGCCAAATCCCCCCTAGCAGCAGGGAACCAGAATATGTGGGTGACAGAAGAATATGGAAGTTCCGAGAATCTCATTGCCCTGTCAACTCAAGAGCTGTCTAAGGACCAAATGCTGAAATTCAAAATAGGAAAAAAAACTTCTTAATACCAAGACAAACATCAAAGAGTAGAACTTCAGTCTACTTCGCTTGGCTTTTGTTCTTTTTTTAATTTTTATAACAGTAATACATGCATATGGTTAAACATGAAAATGCTATAAAAGGGTAATAAATGAATAGTAAAGTCCTATTTCTTCATCATCGTGGCTATTATTTCCATTCTTCAGAGCTAACTACTGTTAACATTTTCTTATACTTTTATCCAGAAATAATTCTAGATATACAAGCACATGTATTTATTATTTTATACACAGAGATATTACAGTATATAATATGTATTGCTGTCTCCTTTTTCCACCCACAAATAAGAGATCTTACAGATCTTTCCACATCAACACGTCTAACTATATCTCATTTTTTAAAAATGACGATACAGATGTCTTACACTTTATTTAACCTGTTCTTTTTTTAGTGGACATTTAGGTCGTTTCTAGTTTTCGGTTCTTACAAGTGTGTATTAATAAGAAATATTACTATAGCTTATATTTCCTGTGCTAATTACTTCATATTGATTTCCCCATTTGCTGTTACAAATTTTTGCCACTACAAAATGTGTTTTTTTAATTGTAAAAAGATATAATTTTATTTCAAAGAAAATCTTACAAAATAATTAATAAATTACTTGAATTTATACTATGAAAGGGGCCACCATATTTCCTAAAAGTCAAAGAGAATCATCAATAAGAAGACAGAGACTGACAAGGAGACTAGATTATAAAGGTAGAGAAATTCACGTGCCCTCAAGCAAATATGATTAAAGCATCTGTGAAGAGAAAGGAGAAAACCAAACTGGCTTCATTGCTGGAAATAAAATGCCAATTAAATACTGAACAAATAGAATTTTATCTGATCTCTTTATTGTCATTTCTTTGACTACTAATGAGATGGAAGAACCTTTTATTTATTGAACATTCTATTTCCTTTTCCTGTGAATTTTTGTTCAGTTTGTCTATTTTTTTATTTTCATATGCATGATTATGTTTTATGGCTATCTCTTCTGAATCTATGGATTAGCTTTTTATTTTCTTACATTATTTTCCCTGACAGAAATTGTTTTAATTTAGATTGATTACACAATCTTTTCCTTTGTAGTTTGTGCTATTTGTGCCTTTTTAAACATTTTGTGGAGGGCGCACTTATAGCTGTGACTCAAGTATTTGTACCTTTTTTAAGAGGGCTCTTCTACCCTGAAATCACAAAGGCCTCTACATACAAAATGTGTTATCATATGTGTTAATATTTCTTTCTGTGTAAGTTCTTAGCACTGTTAAATTGAAAGCTCTGTCCTTGCTTCCCACCAGAAATAGTGTCATGGGTAGTGAACGTGGCTTCCAGATTCCTAACATGTATATTGAATAATATGTCTTTTAGCCTAAGTTTTACTTTCTCACTCCCTGCTCATTTGTTTGCTGCCTTTTTCCCAGAATACAGCTTATAATCAGAAAAGACAGAAGTTGTCACAGTTGAAAAAAAGCTAGAAGCAGTTCTCAACTGCAGGACATCATAATAGCAAGTTCTAAGATCCATGGTGGTATATAATTTAAATAATAGGATAATTATGTTGAGAGGAATAGAAATTCTGAATCTTGTTCAGAATTTGAGAGGTTCAGTATTAAAAGCTTATCTGGGCCGGGTGCGGTGGCTCACGTCTCTAATTCTAGAACTCTGGGAGGCCGAGGGGGGTGGATTGTTTGAGCTCAGGAGTTCGAGACCATCCTGAGCAAGAGCGAGACCCCCGTCTCTACTAAAAAAAAAATAGAAAGAAATTATCTGGACAACTAAAAATATATATAGAAAAAAATTAGCCGGGCATGGTGGCACATGCCTGTAGTCCCAGCTACTCGGGAGGCTGAGGCAGTAGCATCACTCGAGCCCAGGAGTTGGAGGTTGCTGTGAGCTAAGCTGATGCCACGGCACTCACTCTAATCAGGGCAACAGAGTGAGACTCTGTCTCATAAAAAAAGCTTATCTGAAGCAAGTTTCTTTCAGAAACACAATTAGACTTTCCAGAAATTCCAGAAATTTCTGGATGTACTTAAAAGCGCTTGTTGTCTTTTTGCTTGCAGTGAAGTACATGCGAGAAGCCACGCCCTACGTGAAGAAGGGATCCCCAGTGTCCGAGATCGGGTGGGAAACGCCGCCGCCTGAATCCCCTCGGTTAGGGGGAAGCTCGTCAGACCCCCTGTCATCGCAATCCTTCTCCTTCCACAGAGACCGGAAAAGCATCCCCCTCAAAATGTGCTACGTCACTCGGAGTATGGCCTTGGCTGACCCTGAGAACAGGTAAAGAGGCTGAAACTCCCCTCCGATCTCAGCAGCTCCTTGGCCTCTGAGGTTAAGTGGGGGCTTTGCCAGGTTGTGCTTGCGTTCTGCAAACGCTCCATGGTTTCCAAAGGCAAGCATGAAAGGGCCATGCTGACTCTGTGTGTGTGTGTGTGTGTGTGTGTGACTCTGTACCCTCAGCTCTGGTTCTGGAAAGAGGTGAACTAGAATCAGGATCCTGAATGTCTTTCTGGGCTCATTGCCAGTCTATGTGACTTTGGGCAAGTTTCTCAAACTACTGAATGTCAGTTCTGTCATCTGCAACATTGGAATAATTGAAATAGATACCTTATTGTGTTGTAAGGATTAAATGGGGAAATCAATATGAAGTGATTAGCACAGGAAATACAAGCTATAGTAATATTTCTTATTGATATTAGATAGCAATAAGCAAATTAGCCTCTCTGGGCCTCAGTGCCCTCAACTATGTACTTGGAGAGTTAGATGAGAGAAGCCTTAAAGCTATCATATTTTCTACTCTAACCCACTTTTTATGCTCAAAAGAGAAAAAGGAGTGGCTTTGGTCCAAGCCTGGAGTGCTGTTTCCTGAAGTCTGCACATGACTTTGCATGCCACAGGACAAATATATCACCCAATCCGTGACAATTATAAGGAGTTCCGCCAAGAGGAAGTAAATATTTGAGGTCTCTCTTCCCCCAAAAGTCTTACTTTAACTCATTTGAACAGAAAGTATACATCTTGGAGGAAAATAAGAGAGATAAAGAGAACAACGAGGAACTGAGCCAGCAAATGGGGAATCTTGGTGACCTTTGCATCCATATTAAAGTCCTAAAAATAACGGCTCTACTGGCCTTATTTAGAACATGTGTGGGACAGCTGCAACCCACTCGAGTAGAAAGTATTTGGCTCGGTTCAGAGTTGCTGATGGGGAAAAGGCAAAGAGAATAGGGGCAGAGAGAAAGTCACCTTCTTGGTTCCCAGCTCAATGTCTTTGCTGTTCTCATCCCAGTAAACTCACTCAATGGAAGCTCCAGGGCCCTCAGGCTCCAGCCAGCTGCAGGGTCTTACTACTCTGCTCTGCCCGCAGCTCCTATATCAGTTATATCTACACAGGGAGCAGCCCAGTTGTACAAGAGAGCCAGCAAGTATGAGCAAAAGAGGAGTCAGAGCAGGCCGCCTGAGAAGGAGGCAGAGTTCATCGCTGATCCTCTCTCTCCCTGTTCTGGTTCATTCCCCCATGATTTCTGCTGATTTCCTGAGCCTGTAGCTGATGTCCTGGTTACTCCCAAGTCTCCTCTTCCCTGGCCTCTCACCCACCCAGTCAAACAAGTCCTTTTTCCCAAGAATCTGATGTGAAAGGTTTCAGATGTGATGAATTCACAATTTATTGAGTGCCTTTCCTGTGCTAGGCATTATGCTAGAGACTGCAAAGTGGCAGATTACAGGTATACCCAGCCCAGAGATGTGCGGTTTTAATGGTCTAGCAAGTGTTTTAAAGAAATTTGAATTAGTTGCCATAGTGAATAATTGATAAATTTCAGATTATCCAGGTTTTGCTTTTTTAGAAAAATTGGAGGAACTAATGATATTATTGGGCTCACAATGATGCAAGCAGGGCTCCAATATACGGGAGCCCAGCAGAGGTTTCTCCTTTGACAAGAGAATGAACTCTTCTCATCACTCCTACTGCCTTACACTAGGAGACTCAATTAACTACCAGCCTGGTTGTTCACATTACATGTCTGATCTTTGAATTTGTAACCCTGCTTAGTCCTCTTGACAGCCCTCTGAGTTTCTATAATTGTCTCCACGCTACAGATAAAAACTTGAGGCTAAGATTGCTTATATAAGTTCCCATTGTCATATATAGCTATTATATGGTATAGCTGGACTTCAAACCCATGCCGACAGAATGGTGACAGTGTCAGTTAACCATTTCCAGCAAAATGCAAACGAGACTAGAGAACTTATCGAGGTATCATAGAAACGGAGAAAGTTCGAGTAGGTGATTTCTAGGGTTTCTTCCAGCAGTGCACTTAAGTGATATAACATTATTCCCGGGTCATTTAATTATATTTTAAAGAATATTTTGGGAGACATCAGGCATTAATCCAAATATTGGAAACCTCAGTCTGTGTGTCAAGCCAGCAGAAAAGAATGTGTTTTAAATTTTTATATTTGTGCTCTTCTAGTTCAGCATTGATGAGGACACGTAGGGCCTCCCATATCGGGTGTGAGACCAAGTGAGCAGAACTGAAAATGAGAATCCCGCTAAGCCAGACGGTTCAGAGGGGACTTCAGGTCCAGAGAGGTCAAAAACGCTGCTAGCAAGATTAGGAGCCTAGGTGAGGCTTTCTCCTAGTTGAGGAAGAAAAGAAAAGAAAAAGGAAATAAATACTTTATGGAACTCTAGTTATGTGTGGGAAGAGTATAGTGTACCAGCCAGAAACATGTAATCTGCAAAACTCAACTCTGTGCTGAATGCAAGAGTTTTTACTAACACAGAGCATTTTTAAAAAGTGAAAAATATAGGATGGGCAAAAGCATACAAAGCAAATGCAAACTCACAACAACAAAAAGCATCTGTTTTGATCTTGGTATAAGACAAAGTAAAATACAGGCTGAAAAGCATAAAATAAGACAAGGAAGAGTTGATTTATGCTGAAGGCCAGAGTTCACAAGGAACATTCGGTAGTTATGAACTCATACCAAATAACATAGCAGCAACCTTTATAGCAGAAACTGCAGAAGATTCAAGAAGAAATAGACAGGCCAAGTGTGGTGGCTCATGCCTGTAATCCTAGCATTTTGGGAGGCTGAGGTGGGCCAGGAGTTCCAGACCAGCCTGAGCAAGAGCAAGACCCCACCTCTACAAAAATAGAAAAATTAGGCCAGGCGCGGTGGCTCACGCCTGTAGTCCTAGCTCTCTCGGAGGCTGAGGCAGGCAGATTCTTTGAGCTCAGGAGTTCGAAACCAGCCTGAGCAAGAGCGAGACCCTGTCTCTACTAAAAATAGAAAGAAATTAACTGGACAACTAAAAATATGTAGAAAAAACTAGCTGGGCATGGTGGTGCATGCCTGTAGTCCCAGCTACTCGGGAGGCTGAGGCAGGAGGATCGCTTGAGCCCAGGAGTTTGAGGTTGCTGTGAGCTAAGATGACGCCATGGCACTCTAGCCCAGGCAACACAGGGAGACTCTGTCTCAAAAAAAAAAAAAAAAAAAAAAATTAGCCAGGCATGGTGGTGCCCACCTGTAGTCTTGGCTACTCAGGAGGCCGAGGCAGGAGGATCATTTGAGCCCAGGAGTTTGAGGTTGCAGTGAGCTTTGATGATGCCACTGCACTCTTGGCAAAAGAGCAACACCGTATCTCAAAAAAAAAAAAAAAAGAAAGAAAGAAAGCAGAAACATAATCAGATATAGTGGTCTCCAACCTTTTTGGCACCAGGGACTGGTTTCATGGAAGACAATTTTTCCAAGGACAGGGAGTGCGGTGGGGGTGGGCTTTGTTTGCTTGCCCACCACTCATTTGTTGCTGTGTGGCCCGGTTCATAATAGGCCACAGACTGGTACCAATCCTCGGCCGGGGGTTTGGGGACCACAGATTTAACATATACCACTCTCAAATGGAGAACAAAAGGTAAATACAGTTCCTCTCTTATCCATGGGGGATATGTTCCAAGACCCCCAGTGGCTGCCTGAAACCACAGATAGTTTCAGTCCTATAGATACACTATATTTTTTCCTATACAAAGGACGGCTGCCTAGAAAGAATCAAGCTATTGTTAATATAACGAGACTAGTTACATGGCTGAATACTTTCCAGATAGCCCTCGTACATATTATGATAGAGTTTAATTTATAAATTAGGCACAGTAAGAGATTAACAACAATAACAACTAATAAAATAAAACAATTGTAACAATATACTGTAACAAAAGTTATACAAATGTACACGCTCTCTCTCTCTCAAAATATTTTATCATACTCACTTATTTGGACCACGATTGACCTCAGGTAACCAAAATTGTGGGAAGCAAAACTGTGGATAAAGGGTGACTTACTGTAAGGATATAGAAGACCCAAAAACATAATTAATAAGGTGGATCTGGATACATCGCAAACTTTGTACCCTGATAATAGAGAGTATTATACTTTCTTTTCAAGACCACAAAGAACATTCACAAAATTAACTATAGATTATGTCAGAAAGCAAATGCAACAAGTTCCATAAGGTAGAAATAATACAAACTATCTTCTGATGATAGTGGAATAAAAATAGAAAATCAATAACAAACCACAGAAAGCCTTTTTGATGGGTTTTTAAAAGCTCTTTATAAAATAACTCTTGGGTCAAAGAGGAAGTATAAACTAAAATTGTAGCATGTCTTAAAAGTAAATAATAATTAAAATAATGCATATATTAAATATAAAAGAGAAAGAAGCATAGAGAGTGTGGACCGTGGAGTCAGACCCACAGTGAAATGTTAGATCTACCCCTTTACGCATGACTTTAAGCAAGAATGTCATTTAATCCAAAAAAACCATACTAGGTAGCAGATATTCTTCTTTCCTTTTATACACAATGAAACTTAGCTGAGAAACGAGAGTTGAAGCGAACAGTAGATCTGGGATTCAAATCCAGACCTAGCTGACACCAAGCCCAATTTCCGAATCATTACTCCCATTGCTTCCAACTTCAGCACCTGGCAGAACAGCTCACCTGAACTTATGCACCTTGGCCAGGAGTTAATGGTCTCCTGGGTGCTAAACCTGAGAACCGATGACAAATGCCGCAGCATCTCAGAGCTAATCCCTGCAGTTGGTGACACACAGCTGCTTACAGTTTACATTAAAAACTCTAATGTTCCATTTCTCAAATAGAAACAGCCATAGAACAGCAGGCAGGATTGCTGCTCTTTCTGTGAAAAAGGTCACCCAGCAGGCACTGAATCCACAAGAATATGTCCCTGCTAGTGGCTGTCAATGATTACAACCAATTTTTTTATTCTACCTCTTAAATATGTCTTGATTTTCATATTCAATTCTTTGCCTTCACAGCCACAGCTGTGGTCCAGGACCAAATTCTAGTCCTTCAGAGTACTTGGACATATGTCCTACTGTGTGCTTTGTTTCCAATTCACTCTTTCCTTCTCCCCCACCACCCACAATGCACGTAGCTAGCCAAGGGGATGTCGAACACTCAAAATTTACCCACTTGGTCAAAATGGCTCCTTGTCACCTGCACTGATATCTAAACTCCTCCGTATTGCGTAAGAACCCCGCTGGCTTAGGATCTCCCCTAATTGTCCAGCTCCTCTCCACCTCATCCTTTATGTTCCAGCAACCCTTAAATAATTTGTATACTTCCTGCAGTTGCCTTCCTGACAACCCCCTACTCACCCTTTAAGCCTTGGGGCAGGCAATCTTTTTGGATGTTAATGTCTCACTACACCTTGTGTTTGATCTGTCCATTGGGGCATCCTTTATAATGACTTGTAATTTTTTTCTTACATGCCTGCCCAGTTCCTAAGCATCTTGAGGTCTGGGGCTCCTGGTACTTTCATTTTAACACTCCAGCTTTCTAGTCTTTGGCATTCAAAAATATTTTTGTTAATAAATCATAAATATATATTTATATATAAATATATTTATATATTTATATATTTATATATATTTATCTGTCTAGTTTTTATATTCTTACCTCTTTAAGAATTTCTTTTAAAAAATTATCCACTATATAACCTTGGGACTAATAAAATAAATAAAAGATAGTTCTCTCCTGCCAGAAGTAGGAAACTTAAAGAAGCTAGGACAATCCATTAACCAAGCCTGCACTGAACTGAGGGCAGCTGTATCACCATGGCCGGTTTATGAGGCTTTAGTCATGATTGCGCGTACTGCTACGTAACAGAGTCCACTGCAGATTTTTATGGTTAAATTATGGAAAGGTATACGTGATCTTTCTTGTAAAACAATGTGTGTATTTATTTATGGTGCACGAATGAGAAATTCACAGAAAGTGCTGCCCTGGTGTCAAATGGAAAAGCTGCACTGAGCACACCATGATTTAGAAGGGTGTGATCTGATAAGTCCTGTAGGACAGTGGTCCTCAACCTTTTTGGCACCAAGGACTGGTTTCGTGGATGACAGTTTTTCCATGGAGTGGGCCGCGACGGGGGGATGGTTTCAGGATGATTCAAGCACATTACATTTCTTGTGCACTGTATTCCTATTATGTTTACATGTAATATATAATGAAATAATTAACAACTCACCATAATGCAACCTCTCTGCTCATAATAATCTGTGTTTGCAGCTGCTCCCCAGCACTAGCATCACTGCCTCAGCTCCACTTCAGATCATCAGGCATTAGATTCTCATAAGGAGGGCACAACCTAGATCCCTCACATGTGCAGTTTACAGTAGGGTTTGTGCTCCTGTGAGAATTGAATGCTCCCTCTGATCTGACAGGAGGTGGAGCTCAGGTGGTGATGAGAGTGATGGGGAATGGCTGTCGATACAGGTTAATCTTCACTCACTAGCTGGCCGCTCACCTTCTGCTGTGTGGCCCAGTTCGTAACAGGCCATGGACCAGCACCAGGGTTTGGAGACTGCAGCTGTAGGACACCTGGATATGGTGACACAAAATACCATCAGTGACATCACCACAATCTAGCACCTGAGCTTCAGCCACAGAGCATCAGAAACTTGATTGAATGGTTATGGTGAGAGTGAATCCGTCTTTAAGAGGTTGACTCACATTAACCTAACAGCCAGAATTTGCTTATAATAAGCACGATGCAGTTGTCAAGCAGATGGAAATGCTCACATGATCTGTATGTCTTCCCATCATGGGCAGGCTCTATTGGAAGACAAATGTAAATATTAATATAAGCAGAACACAAAGTAACTCAAACAATATGAACTTTCAAGGTAAAGCAATACATTCTCTCCATGTAGGCAAACTATGTGAGAAATTAATTGTCATGAAAGTTATTTGGTGGGTGTGGAATCAACACGAGGGGTACTAATAGACCTTAAGAAGCATATTTTAGACAAGCAAGCTGAAAGGCCTCCCTTCCAGATGGGGAGAATCTTTCCAAGGTGACCATTATGTAAATATTTGCTCTGCCAAATTCTCTCTCCTCTGAGCTGTACATAAATAGTCTGGGGTTTCCCATGTGGCTCTGCCCTGTCCTTTCAAGGCTAATTTACCCCTTTCAGTTCACATGGGTATCAGAACAGTGGATTTGGTTTTTACTTATCAAATTTAATCACTTTCCAGTCCTGGCTCCTTGAAGTTGCTCTCGTATCACCTTGTTCAGAGGTTTAGATGGTCCCAAATACTTTAGTTACACATTTATATACAGATGGTCTTTGGTGGCTACTAACAAAATAGTAATCATTTGACTAGGTTGGTCTTATTTCCTCCTTTTTCTAGTGTTCAGGGGCACATTATTGCCCCCACCATCCCCTGTAGAGAACTCTCAACTGTGATCATTAAACTTTGAATATTATTGAAAAATTCCCTCCTTTAATGCATCTAGAATGAAGATTCATGAGGTATTTATATCTGTCTCTTCTCTCTGTAAGTCTTTGTTTGTGAAAAGTACTTCTCCTGTTAAGTGGCTCACAGAATATGTATTTTCTGAATCTGTTTTCTTCATCCTTTGTTGGACATATCATGATGGCTTCATAACTGAAACTACTGCAAGAGATTATGATTGATAGTACATTTTGCAAATAAAAGAAAATTATAAAATTAATGTGTAATGGTGCTGTAGTAAGTGGACACATCTTGCATATCTAAAGCAGAGGTCCAAATTAACTACATGCCAATATCAGTGAATAAAACTTTAGAGCTGAAGTTAGAAAATATGACTTTAAATTTCAGTTCTGTTATTTACTACCTTTAACTTTAAGTAAATTATCCAGTCTCACTGATATCCTTCTCTGCAATAATTTGAATGTTTGTGTTCTTCCAAAATTCAACTGTTGAACTAATCTCCAATGTAGTAATATTAAAAGGTGGGTTCTTGGGAGGCAATTAGGTCATGAGGCCAATCCCTCATGAACAGGATTAGTGCCCTTATTAAAGAGGCTAAAGGGAGCCTGTTTGCCCCTTCCACCATGTGAGGACACATAGTAGGTGCTATTTATGAGGAACAGGCTCTCACCAGATAGCGAATTTGCTAGTGCTTTGATCTTTGACTTTCCAGCCTCCAGAACTGTAAGCAATAAATTTATGTTTGTTTGTAAATTACCCCGTCTAAGGTATTTTGATACAGCAGTACAGACTAAGACATTATCTACAAAATGTGGCTAACAATATTGACTGTGTATGATGGTTGTTATGGTTAGATGACTTAATGTAAATATACTCTAATTCCTGGCAAGATAGCCATGGCATAAATGTAGCTTTCAGTCAAAATATCTTCATTACTGGGTACAAGGGGAATTTTTTTTGTTGTTTTTTTGTTTTTTTTTTCCTCTATACTCCGAGCCCAGCAGAAAGAACTTTCCAGGTCATGTTGCCAAGCTGTTGAGCAGAGATTATTTTGTAAGACATTCTTTCACGGAGGTTTTTAAGCCTTTTGAGATTCTGGCTCTTTGCAGGGACCTCAGTTCCAGTTTCCCAACTCATGGGCTCTCAGTGCCTTAACTGTCATCTGTGTGTCACATTCCAGGTGCTCAGCCCAGCCACCACTTCCAGCCCACACCGGCCCCCTGCCACAGCCCCAGCCCACCCGACTTTCTCAGAGATGCCTGTGGTCAGCTTAATTACTCACACCTCCACCTTGACACCTAGGAGTTTCCTTTTCTGTCCTGTAAGATCAGCATTTCATTAAAACATAACCGAGCAAGCTTTTCTTATTATATTTTATCTAGTAAATCCAAGTATTCATAGCAGAAAGTTTCCTGAATTTGGGTAGACCATCATTTTTCTGGAATTGGTAACCTCCTGAAGCATGGAAATTGAATAGCTTATAATTGGCTGTGTATGTTATGAACAAAAGTCAATGTTCTATTTTTCCAACTAATTTAAAAAAGGAAGTCAAACTTTTGCCATCAGATTTAAAACTAAAAGCAAACAAACAAAAACAAACATGAGTATTATCTTTTGCATAATTTACTTCTTCCGTTTGAATTATGGACTTCCCTCTACCCCAGGAATACCATTTTGGTCATGCTTTATCTATCTATCTAGCCAGCTGGCTAGCAATCCATCTATCTGTCTGTCTGTGTTACTTCTCACTTAGACAACCCCAGGTGAAATACTGTGTTGCTGTAGAAAGGGTTTGCATAAAAAAGAGAGGTGATCTTGGTCTTGGATTCAACAGTGCTCACATTCTGCAGTTGAGTAATACAGGAAGTGGAATATATAGTAACATTTCAACAATCATTTTAAAGGTGATTGGGAAGGGGAAGTTCAGGAAGGTTGGGTTGAATTAGTTAGAAATTTGAAACAGGAAACAAGTCCTAAATAGTTGTATTATTTCTAAATGTACCTAGTGACTGAGACAAAGTGAGGAGGCACTGCCTCGTAGCAATCATAACAAACCTAACAAAGTAGGTCAGACACTCCCTTTTTAAAGTTATTTTAACTAAAATTTTAAATGTTATCAAAATAATAAAGGCAGGTGGTTTAAAATCCAAATAGATCTAAGAGATTTATTTATTTTTGTTAAGCAGTAGGTTGTTTGTCATTTATTTTACAGCCCATTTGTTGCTCAACGTAGAGACTCATGTGTGAGATATGGAAAATTTGCTTACATTATTAGTTTTATAACGTCCTCCTCTCTGTTTTCTCTGTGATCTCTCTCTACATGTCTTGTTGGAATGTTGTTGGGCCTCCTGGGTTGATTTTCTTAAGTCTGTTTCTTTCTCTGTTGCTTATATCACATTTTTCTTACTTTATTTTTTGACCCGTCTCATGACTATATTTTGTTTACATTTCGGCTATCATATTTTAGCTCTTTCTGCTTTCTGAATGTTCCCTTTTCATAGAATTTTGTTCTTGTTTTATGGATGCCATATTTTCTGTTAATCTTGGAGAATATTAATAAGTTTTGCTTATTTTTCTCTGTGCTCTTTGTTTCTCCATTTATTATTTTTCTGTTTGTTTGTTTGGATCTTCATCTTCCTTACCAGAGGTTTTCCTCAAATGTCTGATGATCCTTTGCCATCTGTTCATTTTTCAGACTGAGAGGCTAACAAGTCCGTTGGAACCCCGTGGGGCTCTCGGCTTGTCCATTGGTGAGAATATTTGCAGAGTTATATCTCGGCAAGCCAGCCTTACCAAGAAAGCCCTTCCAGTTCTGCAGATGTTGGTGTTTATAAGTTTTTTCTGGGTCTGTTCAATTACTTAGAGGAGAATAATTCCATCTTCTTTTTATGGATGTGGGTTGAGGATGGAGGGTGGGGAGAACATCCATTTGCCAGCATTCTGAGAGTCCCAACACTCAGTGTATAGTCTTCACATGGGGCCCCTATGTTCAGCCCTGTATAACCCCTAACCCTCTCTCTGGAGGTTGTGCAAAGCCAAGGGGCTCACACCTAGCTGGAATCCACTCTGTGGCGCTTTAGATTTTATAACTTCTATTCTTCCTCTACTGTTTAGAGTCAGTAACCCAGCTCATTGCTGTCTGTCTTTCAAACATGTGTTGAACCTTTGCCTCTCTTATTCTCTTGTGGATTTAGACCTATTTTGCTGCCTTTTTACTGGAGTCTTATAAGGGAGGGAAGATTAACATGAATGGCCAAGCCACTGTGGTTTTCCCAATAAGAATCTATGCATAATTTTCCTCTTTGCATATAACAGAGTGCACAAAAGTTTCATTTTAATGAACTTAAAAAATATTTTCATAGTCTTGTTATTTTTACAAAAATTTATTCCTTTCGTAGATAAACTTCAGCATTCATGCTAATTATCATACATTTTTAATCAGTGTGTATGAATTAATAAGGTTTTACTGGCAACGGTAAGCTAGTTGAAAAAGGAATTTAACTGTCTCTAGTTTGTCTTTAGAAAAAGAGTTGAGGAGAGGGCTCGCCAAGCATGGGCCCATGATTTCATCAATGCACAGCTCCTGTGAGTTTATTTGAGCCCATTCCTGCACCTCCAAGCACCATTCCAGGCAAATTGCATTCTCCCCTCTTGTAACAGCACTCAGAGAGGTTGAACTTGACCAGCTGGGTGCTAACAGATTTTTGCTAACATTGACTCTCAATATATAGGTCTTGATCCCTTGCTCTTGATACATTAATTGAACTCCATTTGGTTTGCAAAAAGCTGCCCCAGAATTTTCCAGCTGTGAGATAATGAAGCCTCTGAAAATAACTCCAATGCTATCATGCAGGCATCCTCTGTTCAAGCAGGCATCACCTACCCCGGCGTTTCTACAAAGGGAGAGGGGGCTTTACAGAGAGACCTCTGCCCTCCCTTCTTTTGACGTGTGTGAAATTTTGTTTTCCTTAGTGGAGAATGGGTTTGGGGCACAGAGCTCTGCAAATACATTTAGAACAACACTTACATGGACATATAGGGCATGTGTCTATTGACAGGTACTCCCTTTGTTCCTAAATGATATTGAAATAGGAATTTTGACATTGTTGGTATGTTAAACCTGATTCGAGATTTCTCTCCTTTTCGTAAATTTCAACTGTTAAATAGACAGTTTTATCATCCAGGTTCTTTGCTGGCTGCCGAAGCTACAACGGTGACGGAGTTAGTCCTGAGATAGCTTATCGCCAGGTAGGGAATATCTACCTGTAAGTGGATCATTACAAAACAGTACCATAGAAAGATCATGAGGGAAGTAAAGGATGCTATGGAGGCTCCCTCACAGGAAAAGCACCTAATCCAAAGTTCTGTTTTTGCAGAGGGGTGGATATTGGCGCAGGGAATGATTCTCAGAACAAGTGATGTCTACCCTGAGACTTGAATCATAAAAGAGAAGTTAAGCAGGTCAAAGGTCGGGGTAGGAAGACATGGAGGGTATTTCTGGAAAAGGAACTAGTGTAAGTATAGGCACCAAGGCAAGAAAAAACACGGTTCTGTTGAAGAATTGGAAGAAGTTTAGTTTTTGTGGAGCAATTTATAAGAAGAATATGTTGAGAAGTGAGTCTGGAGAGGTTTCCACAATCAGGGCTAAACCACTTTGTGGCTTGGACTTTATCCTAGGAGGAGTGTGAAGTGTGGGGTGATGTAAAAATATCACTCTGGCTGCAAGGTAAAGTGTAGACTCCAGGAAAACTGGAGGCTGGGGGACCACATAGGGGGATGTTACAAAAGTTCAGTTAAAATGCAATCCTGGATTCTTTTACTAGAGTAGGGCAGTGATACTGAAGAGAAGTTGGATGCATTTGAGAGACTTGAAGAGAGAATCTGCGGGAATTGGTGATAAAATGGGCTTGGGGGGATGAGGGAAAAGGAGTCCGGAGTTAATTTTGCTTAGTCATCCATGGAAGTAGAGCCATGGTCAGCCACACATCTGGCCACTAATTATTACTGGCCCTGAGTAAATGGGACCGAGGCCGGGTGTATGTGGGTGGAGGGTGGAAGTAGGGAGAGACATAGGAAAGATTTAGGCCTTTGGAGATACTGTGTGGATTGAGAGTCAGAGTATGACTGCATTTTGACTTTTATGTGCCTAACAGGATTTCCAAGCATGTTGAGGACAGCAGCATGTCTTGTTTTTCTTTTGTATTTGCCACAGTTTTTAGAACAGCCATAGAAATCACTCACTAAATACAGAAGGGTGAATACAGCGATGTCATTCAGGACACAGGTGTTATCCTTGAAGGGTTAACTAAGATATGTTTAATGCAGGGATGATTTGCAGAGGAGAGGGCTGTGTTAAAGACCTCAGGAAGTGATGGGGAAGCACCCAGGGCTTAGCACAGGGGTGGAGGTTGGGGAAGCTGTTACTACCCCTGGGCCTGTGGAGCAAAGGCAGCAAATTACTGCAACCTGTAGAGGACTGTAGCCCTGGGAGAGGAACAGTGGATTTGGGAGCAGGTCAGTACCCCAGCCTTTCTCTTCTGTCCTGGTATCTGCTATGGATGCTTCTGATCAGCTGCACACAACCGGGAGCCAGAGGCTGGGGAACCTGAGTGACACCATTTAGTCCATAAAGTTTGACGTCTTGGAGCACAGAGCGAGGCAAAGAATGACGGACAATGAATCTAGAGGGGAAAAAAAATACTACAAAAATTTATTTACTTTCTTTCTCTTTGAAAATAGGTCTGATATGTATAATACAAGTGATAACTAGTTATAAGAAAATACAGTTAACCCATACACTTCATTTTCTGATCTTGTTGGATAAAAAATGTCTTGGACAATCCCAAATCAATATTTGTAGGTTCCCATCTCATGAAAGGTGCTATGCCCCACCTAGACTTTTGCTAAAGATTGATTTTATCCACTGTCGTGCGAGCTGGATAAGAGAAGTGACAGCTGAGAGGCTCAGAGGAAAAGACAGAGTTTGTTTCAGTGAAGCTGGAAGCTGCAGAAATCCGTGCAGCAGGGAGGGACAGGGCAGCTTCGCTCTGAAACAGCCTTGGAGATGGATCGTTCTGCTCTCCTCAGAAAGTGGCCGAAGTCTAGAGGGACCCTCTTCTTCCATTTTGACAGTGCTAGAGCCTGGAGAAGGCACAGGCAAGAGTGCTGTCACCCTACCCAGCTGGTTTTGACAGTGAAAGATCCATAAAAAAGCAGCAGACAGACAGAAGGAGATGTAAGGAGAGGAAGGGGGTACATTGGAGCAGTGACCACTCGTCAGTGAGAATCAAAACTCTAGGATGCAAAATCTTTTTAACGTTAATTTGCTTTTGTCTAAAATACCAAATCATTTAATGTGCACACTTTCACTTAATGTGGTGCTCCCTCCCCGTGGTAAAACCCTTTCTCCCATCTCTATTATGAAACACACGGTAGAGGCCAAGTAGTGCAATTTGTTTTTATTGCCTGTATTATTAAACATTCAAACTATTGGAAAATGTTTCCTCATGTTACCTGGAAACAAAACACTAGATCCAGAAGTTAGAATTCTTGGAGCTATTTTTTCAAGCACTCTGGCAATATTTTTTTTTTACCAGATGCGTTGTGCAGTCTTGAAAAAATGACTGACTTTTAGGCCAAGCCAATTTGGATTTCATTACTAGTTTTTCTACTTATTATCTGGGTGACTTTGGGCATTTTACTTCTTAGAATTTTTTTTTTAATATATGAAATAATAGTGATAGTATCTCTATGTAAGTACTGTTTTAGAATTAAATAAGTTGATATTTGCCTAACGTCTGGGACATACTGAACACTTAGCAAATGTAATGTCTTCCTGTTTCCCTTAAAAAAGAAAAAAAGAAATCCAGCCCTGCTAAGATTATCAAAGGATTCTTTCAGTATCATGAAGATGTGTTAAGAATTTTCAAGATAGTTTTATTAAGTGCTCGGAAATCCCTGGGTAACATATTGAGTTGAAAAGTATAAAACAGCTGTTTGGGTAGATGAAAACTCCATCATGATTTTATCCATTTCTGTCTGATCCTGCATCTGTAGCAGCCGATGGTTTGAAGAACTGGATCAGTTTGCAAATAGCGTCTTCAATTAATTTCTCCAGGAAACACAGAGACCCACTTTGAATCACTAAGAAGGTGTAGAAGCCTACCAAGGCCACCAATAGTTTTATAAAAAGGCCAGTAAGGTTTGATGGCACAATTTTCTAGCCTGCCTTTGGTTATGGAGAAAAGGAGAGTGATAGATAAAACAGGAGCTGGAGTGGAAATTTGGACCAAAATCTTTCTGCTGATACCAGAGCCCAAATCCTGTTCACTTCCATTTGCACCAGGCTTCCAGGCTTCATAAACTCTTATATCTGTGTACGAGGTTTTATTAATAGTAGTGCTGTTCATGCACAACCAACAACATAGAACATATATTCTAGTCATTTTTTTCCTAGTTCTCAGATGTTTCTGCTGTGTTCTGTCCACTTTTTCTTTCTGAGTTCTTCCTAGGGTGAGGATTACACCATTTTGAGTCAGATGCTTATAGCTTTTTGTGTTTGTGGAAGAGAAAATTAACTGGTACATAGCAACATTGAGCTAAATGAACTAATGAAAACTCCATTAAAAACCAAGGTTCATAGCAGCTGAGAACTAATGAATTGTTGCTCTCTTAGAAGTCTGCAAGTTGTTGTGGAAAGAGCATGTGGCTTTGAAAACAGAAGGACCTAGCTTTGCATCCTAGCTCTTTGTGATGTATAACTCTCTGTTTTACCCCTCTAAGCCCCAGTTAATCCATCTGTAAAATGGGCATAATAAGACCTATTTTTCAGAATTATCACATAGTTTTTAAATGCCTCTAAAAGTATATAACTCTTGAATAAGGTGGTTTTTATCGGGGAATATATAAAGCCACTGAATGCAGAGGTATACCTTCCAGGAACATGAGTTTTACTCTTAATTTTGGGAGAAGAGAATTTATTACAGAGTTTACTAACATGAATTTGAAAGGTAAAATGTAAGATTTCAAATATATTTATGCCTTGTAGTTCTTTTAGATCAAACCTAGACTCCCCACGGGCATCAGCTCACTTATTTCAACAATTAACCATGGAGTATTACTCAGCCATAAAAAATGGTGAACTAATACCTTTTGTAACAACCTGGAGGGAACTGGAGACCATCCTTTTAAGTGAAGTATCACAAGAATGGAAGAATAAAAACCATATGTAGTCATGAGTAAATTGAAACTTATAGGTCAACGCTCATGTGCACATGTGGTAGTGAAATTCAATGGAAATCAAGCGGGTGGGAATGGGAGGAGGGGATGGGTAAATTCACAACTAATCGGTACAATGCACACTATTTGGGTGATGGGCACGCTTATAACTTTAACTCAAACTGTACAAGAGCAATTCATGTAACCAAAACATTTGTACCCCCGTAATATTCTGAAATTTTAAAAAAAGTATTAAACTTAAAGAGTTCTCGCATAGAAAATTGCTAGAAGAACTTGCATATATTAATATAACAGTATTTACCAAATGTTATCAGTCAGGTTACAGTGAAAGAAATAGAAACTGGTCTAGCAAACATAAGCAGAAAGGGATTTAACATAAGAAATGAGTTGGGTAGAAAAAAACAATTGAAGGACTCAGGGAAAAGACTTTAGACTGGGTCTCCATTAATGACCTGCAGAGCTCTATAAAACCAATACAGAAGGGAAAACGGAGAGCCAAGCAGTTGCCATTAGAACTACTGAAACTCTGAAACACCAGAACAGTGATCCCAGAATCCGGAAATGGGGATGAGGGAGCTGGCACCTTGCAACTGCTTCGTGACACCCAGAAAACTGGGGATTGGGACACTGAACACAAGCCTCTCCCTGTTAGTTGACAGCACTCACAGCTTTGCTTGCTGGCAGCAGCAACCAAAACGTCAGGAATATATCCTCCTCTTCATTTCCACCTTCCCAATCTCATGGGAAAACACAAAATATATATCTGGCAAAACCTAGCGTGTCTCCAGCACCCTAACTGCAGGGGAATCTGGGAAGATGGATATTTTTTAAGCATTCTGTCCTCTGCAGGACAGCAAGGTACATCGTAAAGAAGATGCAGTGTGGTTCAGGAATCCAATTCACAGTACCCTTCACACAGTGTTGGCTGTGTGGCAGAAGCTCAAGAAATAATTCCCTCCCCTTCCCCTCTAAAGACTCAAAATAAGAGCTTACAGGAAATTCTGTGCCTGGATTATGGTTTGGAGAACTGTGGCAAAGAATGTACCTCCCCTATTGGATCAGTTTTGTGGAGTTCTGGAAATAGGTTATTGTAGCAAAGACAGTAATGCTCATCAAATAGTCCACTTGTTCCCTGGAATTTCCAGGCCTTCTTATAGTTTTGCTGGGTATTGAGACTGATTCTGGCTAATGAACTATGAACGGAAGCGATGTGTCCACTCCTGGGCTGAGACAGCGATGAGTACGTGTGTTCCTGGAGGCGCAACTGCAAAACGGTGGAGCTTCCTTCAGCCTGACTTCCTGAGTGATCTAATGGGGCAAATTCCCATCCGCTCCAGCCACCTCAGACCCTCTGTGGACATACGTCACGTTATTTTCATAAGCTTTGATAATGCTAGATGACTGAGATTTCAGGACAATTTGACACCACAGCATAAACCTATCCTATTGTGACTGATGCGGTCATCTCGTAAGTGTACTTAGAGTTCAGTCAAGCTGATTAATATTTACTGAGAGACACCAGCAATTCTCATAAAGCTTGGAGTCTTTGGTAAATGAAGTTTTTTCTCTCCCTTCCTGCCTTTATATAGTTTTTAATATAGAGCTAAAAAGCTACTCTGTTATTTCCTTTTTATTTGACGTCATCCAAGTGAATGGCCATGACCCAAAGGTACCAGATGAGGGACCACATAGAACACGTGAAAAGCATCCTTTGTTATTGCAGTTATAGCTATTGCTTTTAGAGATGATTGCTATTTGCAGCTGAGCCTCTATCTCTCCTGGTCTAGAGGATACCTTTGTTCAGAAGGAACCCTTGCCTCTGTTCACCTCAGCAAAACTAGGTGCAACTAGAGCATAACCAAATTCTGCCACAGCAAAAGTGTTAGCATCTGTGTGCGTGCCTGTGGCATTTCTGCCTGTAAGTACTTAGCTTATAAATACTTGCATTTGAAGACAAGACCACCAGTTTTTGATAAATAGAGGACAGATATTTGAAAACACTTTGCTATCTCATTTGCCTTCACTCCTTTATTCTTTCTCTTATATTTCCATCTGAATTCGCTTCCACTACAATAATTATCAGACCTTTTTTTTAATCTTGTCACTGCAGCATTGGTGTGACAAGCAAATGAGATAAGCTATCACGCTATATGAATATGAGAAGAAAGCATACCTCACTGGAGATGTCCTCGTCTCATTCCCCCCATCCCTTGGGCCCACAAGAAACCCACAGGCTGTTGCTGTTCAGCAACTGTGTGGTGTAAGCTTCCCCAAATTGAGTTTCCATATTTCACCCCTTTGCAGCTGCTACTACAAGGTGGTTTTCTGCTTTAGTTTTTGTTTTTATTTGAGACAGAGTTTTGCTCTGTTGCCCCGGCTAGAGTGCAGTGGTGTCATCAGAGCTCACTGCAACCTCGAACTCCTAGGCTCAAGTGATGCTCCTGCCTCAGCCTCCTGAGTAGCTGGGACTACAGGCGTGTGCCACCATGTGTGCCTGTAAAAATTATTAATTTTTCTATTTTTGGTAGAGACAGGGTCTCTCTCTTGCTCAGGCTGACCTCGAACTCCTGACCTCAGTCAATCTTCCCTCCTCAGCCTCCCAGAGTGCTGGGATTACAGGAGTGAGCCACCGTGAATGACCACTACATGGTGGTTTTTAATTTATTCTTGTCTTTATTTGATTAACATCTGACTCCCTCAGTAGCTCCTTCGCTTTTGCTCCTCATTCCATCCCTCAGTGCACAGCCTGATGACTGCCTCCGGGCAGGCACTGAGGAAATACTCTCTGGTTGGCTTGTGGATGGGTGAATGCACTAATGGATGATGAGTGGACGAAGGAAAGAGAACACAAGGAAGACCCAGCAATTAGAGCTGAGCTTTTCAATCTTCCCATACAGCATTCCTGCAGTCCGCATGTCACCATGGGCAAGGCCAAACAGATGTTTAGAATTTCTTCAGCTGTGATTTTTTTTTTTTTTTTGGTGCCTTGAAAGTTCCCCAAGATAGTCCTAGTCCCCAGATGGAAAAATTCTGCTTTGCAGTGATTGGCTCAGTCAGTATATTTGTTTGCAAAAACCATGAGACACCATTTATGAGGGGAAATATCATCCAAATATAACCACAGTACAGAATATTGTCTTTTTTCTTTTCAAGAGAACCACAATTGTGGCCTCCGTTGACCTTTGTGAGAGTTGGATAGCTTCAAGGTTGTCAGGAGTAGCCTCCCTCTTCGCACATGGCTGGTGTTTTAAATTGCAGTTGCAGCCCTTCATCTTAGAATTGCTTGTCCTGAAGAGCCTTAAACTCTAGTCCGGAGGGACTGATGGGAGAAGAGGTTGGCATGGGGGTTGGTCTTGGGAGGGACAGTGTCCCTTCCTGCCCCTGATGCCCTGCAGCCAACCACTGATAATGGAGCAAGAGGGCCCTGGTCGCTGGCACTTCAGGCACCTGACAGAGTTCATGCTGCTCTGGGAGTCCAGCTGTCCCTGCGCTGCCCAAGCAGAGTGTGTGATTTTAGAAGTCAAAGTCCAGCTGCAGAGGCATTTCAGCCAGGGTCCAATCAGAAAAACAGACTACTCTGGGCATTTCAGACAGAGAGAATTGAATGCAGGTATTGGTAATTGGTTACACTAGTGAAGGAAGAGCTAAGACTCCAACAAGGAAGGATGAGGCCACTCAGAGATTTGCAATAGCAGGAAGCCCCTCCCTCTCTTAGGCTAAAGGAACAAAGTCAGAAGGGGGGATATTGCCAGCATCCAGTGTACAAGGCCACTGTGCAAAAGTTGGCACATGGTGGGCCTATCCAGCAAGCTGGAGCCTTGGAGAAGATGCAGCTGCTGCTAGAGATGCTGTGCTAGGAGGTCTAGTCGGGGACCTGAGGTTCACGGTTTTCCTGTCCTCCTGCCCTCCAGTCTCCCCTGGTGCCTACTATGGACAGAAGCCATGTGACACAGATACCTCAAGGAATCATCCCTCCCATATACTGAACAAAATCAGGGACAGTGCAAGGAATAGATCTGAAGGCAAACAGTTCTAGGACAGGCCCAGGAAAGCATCTGATTCTTATCGCTTGTGCTTTGCACTCAGTAAGTGCTCAAAAATACTTCATTGAATGAAATGAATGGCTCCAATACTGAACTCTCTGTGTTGTGTGAAACAAGTCACTTCAGCTCTTTGAATGTAATTCTGGACATAAAATAGAGATATTATAGATTCCCCATTCTTGTCCTAACAAATAGAGGATTCTAATCTTTGGTGTCTTACAGGAGCGCTGTGTCCAGTTGCATAGCTTTTATTCTTGTACAAGACCCTTTCATCAAATCGCCCTGACCCCCAAGATTAACCCTAAAAGTCATTCTTTTGAATGAGATCTTAATGTTTAATGGCTATATTTATTTTTTTGGTGGAGTACAAGAAACCAATACGTTTATTATCGCAAATAACTTACATATCGCTCTAGGATATCACTTTAAAATGTTTAATGATTTATTTACTATCTAATGTAATTTATTGAGTAATGTTCTGAAAATGAAGACCAGAATGGTTGTGTGAGTACTCGAAGTATGCTTTCTACTGAATGTGCATTCCTTTCGCACCATCATAAAGTCGAAAGATCTTAAGTCAAACCATCCTCACTTGGGGACCATCTGTACATGCACATGGTTTAATACTCAAAAGGTACAAAGGATATGTAGTGAAAAATAAGTCTATCTTTAACTCCTGTGTCCAAGCTGCCTGGTTTTCCTCCCAAGAAATAACCACTGTTACCAGTTTTTTATGTTAAAATGTCAACTGAAGACAATTATTATTTCCTGAAACTTCCATATGGCAGGTATATTAGTTTTCTAGGACTGCCATAACAAATTACCACAAACTGGGTGTCTTAAAATAATAGAACAGAAATGTATTCTTTTATAGTTATGGAGGCTAGAAGTTCAAAATCAAGGTGTTGTTAGAGCCATGCTCCCTCTAAAGGCTCCAGAAAAGCATTCTTCTTCCTTGCCTTTTCCAGCCTCTGGTGGCTCCCAGCAATCCTTGGCATTCCCTGGCTTGTAGCTGCATCACTCCAATCTCTGCCTCCATTTTCACCGGCCTTCTTTGTATGTGTGTATCATTGTGTGTCCTCTCCTCTTCTTGTAAGGACACCAGTCATTGGATTCAGAGTCTACCTAATCCGGTATGATCTCATCTTAACTAATTACATCTGCAAAGATCTTATTTCCAAAATAGGTCACATTCTGAGCTCCTGGGTAGAAATGAATTTTGGGGGGATGCTATTCAACCCATTATTGCAGGTAAGGCTGCTTCTCATATTTCCCCCAAAATAAGACATATGTGGGGAGATGGGAGAAAGAATCGTTGGTTTAGAGATACAGATTCCTGACCTCATCCTAGACCCACAGAGTTGGAACCTCCAGAAAAGGGGCCTGGGAATCTGCAGTTTTGACACATTTTCTGGGCAAGTCTAATCATTGGGTAAGTATGCAAAATGCTGTTTTGAAATAATCAAACAAAAGCAAAAATCCCAGAGTACGAAGTGTGATCCAGTAGACCTGAGATGGAACATTGGCTTTGCCTTTTACTAGTTAATAACTTTGGACATTTTATCTAATCCCTCCAGGCTTCAGTCTTTTATTTCACAGAATGGTAGTAATAATAGTGGTACCTACATCGCAGGGCTGCTAGAAATGGAAAGAACGCTGTGTACGTGAACTCCGAATGACAAAGAGCTGCCAGGAGGCAGATCTGGGACTCGAACCCAGAGATTCTGAGCCCACGTCCACCATGTGCTTATCATGGAAACCTAGCTTCCTTTTGACTTCAAAGGGGAATTGTCCATAGGATTCCTTTAAAGAGCTAGGCTCCCCAGGGAATTTTCCGTTTGATTCTATTTATAAAGCTGTGATATATGGACACTTAACTAGAAAGTACTTAGTAAATGAAGCAGTATATTATTTGACACCTTGGTGACATCTTCTGCCTAGAATCATCCACTCACCTCCCAACCCACCAACCCCTGACAGATCTACTTCACAGGCCCCCAGTCATCCTTCAGCCCTCATAATGATATCACCCACTGTGGGAGCTCTTTTCTGCCTGCTTCCTGCAAGACAGAATCATTGCTATTGTTATTCTGAGAAAGCCTGGCTTTCAATTTTCATTTTTCGAGCACTTGCTATGCTAAGACCAAGGCAGTAAGTGACAGAACTGGGTTCGAGCCCAACTTGTTCTAACTCCAAAGTCCATGTGGCCCAGAACCATCACGTTACACTCTGTCTTCAAACCCCTTCCACAGCTCCCCTGACCACACTGTATGGGGTGAGAGAAAGAAAGCCCACTCCCTCTATTGAACCGTGACTCCTTCAAGTCACCTGTGCCAAAGCACAACACCGCATTCCATTAATTTTTATGTTCTGAAGCACATAATAGGTGCTCACTAAATTTGTTGCAATAGAATGGATGAGTTCATAAGTAACAAGGAAGCTAGACCTATACTCTCTAGAACATGATACATTGTTAAGAGTTGGAAGGAACCTTAGAGAACATTTTATACTAGGGTAAACTAAAGATCCAATTGGGAAGGGTTTTCAGGTTGCAACAGTGACTTAGCAGCAAAATGAGACAGTGAATGATGTCCTGATGTTTTCTAGCTTCTTGCTGCTCAAAGTGTGCTACAGGGACACCAGCAGCATCATAGCACCTAGGGATTTGTAAGAAATGCTGAATCTGACCCTCCCTCTGCAACCAGGCCTGTGGAATCAGAATCTGCATTTTAATATGAATCATCCCATTACAATTTGACAAGCATTTTCATTTTGAATAGATCACTGGGCTTTCACCAAACTAATCTCTCATCCTTTAGTTGAATGTCCTTATTTTGCTTTCCAGAGATGAAATTCAATTTCCCAGTGAATCCACATGTATGAGGAATTAACTAAGAAGGGGATGGTGGTGGGGAAATTAATTAAATTCACTCAGTGCCTAGGAAATAAAACTTTAACAAAGGATCAGAAAAAGTTCCTTTAGTGCAGATGGGATAACTGATTTCTCATTTAGAATAGCACCTACTCTGGCTCAGAGCCAAGCAAAATGTCAACTGCTCCAACTCAGGAAAGGTCAACAAATTGCCTCAAACAACTTTTTATGAAATGCTCATCTCAAAGCTGGAACCACTAGAGAGACGGTTATGTGGAATCCAACCCCGTGACGTCAGTGGTCTTGAACCCTTACTTCAGCCTGCTTCACTCCCTCAGCTTCTAGGGTGGAGCCATTTGAAGCTTCATTTTCTCCTATCAGAAGTAGTGCCAGCTTTCTATTCTGGTTATGGGGTAGCATAACTGCATGAAACAGAGAAATCAACAGCTCATCAGCATGAAGTATTTCCCCCTAGAGTTTCAACTTCTGCCCTTAAGTCTTTTTCTTAGGGCTGCTTACAATTAATACAATCATGTAGCTTGGGTTTCTTATTTCCTCCAGCTGTCCATGATGCAAAATTGGTAATGGTGTTGGCAGGCACCAGAAGAAAGGCAGGAGTATTAAAAGCATGGATGATATATAAACCCCATAACTGGTCCCTTCCAATTATTTGTATCTGTAAACTGATGCCAGGAATGCATAGACCATTGGGATTGATTTATCTTTATAGACACAGTGCCAGCTACATAGTAGCTGCTTAGTAAATACCTTTGAACTGATATGAAGTGAATACAATCCAATTATCTGTCAGTACCATTGAAGATAGCAAATGCCATATGCCTTCATAATAAGGACTATCACACTGGAAAGACTATATCTTAAAGACTTATCTTAAAAAGCAAAGTAGAAGACTTTCACTCTGACCAAGATGGAATAAGGAACTAGATTTACCCTCCTCCTGAAATAAACAAAAAACAAGCAAAATGTGTGATACAGTAATGCTCAAAACCTTGAACATCAGGCAGTGATTCCTGAGAGATGAGAAACAAATGAGATGCCCCCTGCGAGATGGCCCTGCCTTGAGAGAGTTTTCAGGCCAGGGCACAGGCAAAGGGAACCCTAGTAGAGCCCGACAGACTCCCTGAGTTGTGAAGACAGACCTGACAGTCTGTGAAACCACAACAGCTAGTGTTCACAAGGCAGATACCAGCAAGGAGAGAGCTGCACACAGAGAATTCTGGGGATTAGAAGAGGGTCCCGTCGAGTTCAGCTGAGTATTGAGCAGCACATGCGCCTGAGGAAAGCACACACGCCAAGAAAAAACTCCCGCAAAGGACTGGAGGTGACAGTGCTCAGCACTCACACAAGGCCAGGAAGAAGGCTTATCCTGCCAGTGGGATTGGAAAATGTCATGATTCATGAGACGCTGGGTAGAATGCACATGAGGAAGGGCCTCACCTTAGCAGACAGACAGAATTAGCCCTACATGGAACACCACTCCAGTCCTGCCTAGCAGACCTTATAAGCAACACCTGAAAAGATCAAATGGTTTCCAAGAAACTGTGTCCCAGAAAAAACACTGAAGAATACTTTTAGGAATATAAAAATTCCAGCATTCAATAAAGTAAAATTCACAATGTCTGGCATCTACTAAAAAATTACCAGGCATGCAAAGAAGAAGGAAAATAAGACCCATGATGTAGAGGAAAACCAATCAATTGAAACTGACCCAGAACTGACACAGATGTTAGAATTATCCAACATGGGACATTAAAACAGTTAATGTAATTGTATTTTTTTCATATGTTCTAAAAGTTAAGTAAAGAAATGAAGTTATAAAAAAATCCATATCAAATTTTTGGAGTCAAAAACTATAATGTGTGAATGAAAAACATACTGGATAGATAGGATTCATAGCAGATAAGAGCTAATAATAGAAACTATCAACAATGAAATACAAAGAGAAAAGCTAATTTTTTTTTTAAATGAACACAATCAGTGCTACAAATTCAAGCAGCCTAATATACGTATATTGTTGAAGTACTCAAAGTGGGCAGGGGACAGAAAAATCATTGAATGGCTGAAAATTGTCTAATTTTGATAAAAACTGCAAATGCACAGATTTACAGAAGCTCAATAAATCCTATATACAAGAAATATGAAACTAATGACACCAAGGCACATTGTAATGACCATACTCAACACCAGTGATAAAAAGAAAGTCTTAAAAAGCCGCCAAAGAAAAAAGACACATTATATACAGAGAAACAAAAAGAAGGCAGCTGATTTCTCATCAGAAGTGACACAAATGAGAAGATATTCATTTGAACAATATCTTTTAAGTACTGAAAGAAAAAAAAAACTGTCAAGTTAAGATTCTATACCTAGCAAAAATATCTTTCAAAACTTGTGGTGAAATAAAGATTCATTCACATATAAATGCTCAAAGAACTTACCATGCAGACCTGCGCCTCAAGAAATGCTAAAGGAAGACTGCATGCAGAAAGAAAGTATCACTACTCAGGAGGCTAAGGCAGGAGGATTACTTGAGGCTGGGAGTTTGAGAACAACTTGGGCAATAAAGCAAGACCCCATCTCTTTAAAAAATGATATCACACATATGAATCTACAGAAAGAAAAACTCTATATTGTTAAGATGGTTATTCTGCCCTCATTAATCTGTAGATCCAATGCCATACCAATCAAAAGCTCAATAGGTTTTTTTAATAGAAATTTGCAAACTGATTCTAAAATGCATAGGACCTAGACTAGCCAAACAGCTTTATATGAGACAAAACTGGAGGAGGAACCCCACCTCATTCTAGACTTTTTATAATGTTACAGCAATCAAAACAGTGGGGTACTGACATTAAGATAGACAAATTGATGAATGGAACCTAATAGGGAGTTCATAAATAGACTCATGCATGAATAAGTTTGATTTTCAACAAAAGTACAAAGGCAATTCAGTGGAGAAATGGTAGCCTTTTTAACAAATGGTGCTATAAAAATACTAAATGCAAAAAAAGAGAGAACTTCAATCTGTATCTTACACCATATACAAAACTATACATATAACAAATGTAGTATCAACCTGAATGTAAAACCTAAAACTATAAAACTGCTAGGGGAAAATAGAAAACTTTGTGAATTTTGGTTCAGCAAAGGTCCTAGATATGGCACCAAAAGCACAATCTCTAAAGAAAAACTTGGTAAATTGGATTTTATTAAAATTCAAAACTTAAGGGAATGAAAACACAAGCCACAGATTGGAAGAAAATGTTTGCAAAACATATATCTGATAAATGACCTATATAGCCAGAATATATGTACACACATATATATTCTATAAATAATAATAAAAAGGCAATCAATACAATTTTTAAAGAGGGCAAAATTTTTTACAGATACTTCATCATAGAAGATAGATGCATAGCAAATAGGTACATGAAAAGATGTTCTAAATCATCAGTCATTACAGACATGCAAATTAAAGCCACAATGAGATACCACCACACATATAAATTTAGCTAAAATTAAAAAGACTAATCACTTTGCATGTTGGTAAGAAAGTGGGGGAACTCAAATCTTCATACACTTCTGTTTGAGAATGAAAAATGGTACAATCACTTTGTTATACTTTGGCGATTTCTTAAAATTTTAAATGCACACACCTACCGTATGAACCAGAAATCCCATTCCTAGCTATTTACCCAAGAGAAATGAAAGCATGTGTCCATGCAAAAATACAAATGTTCATAGCAACACGTAATACCCAGAAACTAGAACAACCCACATGCCTACCAAAAGGTGAACAGATAAATAGTATGTATTGATGCAATGGATTACTAAGCAATAAAAGGGAATGAACTATTGACACATGCTACAACATGAACGAATCTCAAAATAATTATGCTGTGTGAAAGAAGCTAGACAAAAGGAACATATAGTGTATGATTCCATTTATTAAAATTCTAGAAAATGCAAACTAATTTATAATAAGAGAAATGGGGAAGGAAGAGTCGTGTGTGTGTGTGTGTGTGTGTGTATGTCTAAACTTGTACGCTTAAAATATTTACAATTTATGATTTATCAGTTATACCTCAGTAAAGCCATTAAAAATAATAATGCAGTTATAGAAATAATTTTTCAGATAAATTAGGATATTTGTTATTCTTCAGCTTTCGTACCTTTCTGTCCTTGGTCATCATGTCCCAGCAGACCAGAATGCTTACTCTCAATTCTCCACCTGTTGAGATCTTATTTCTTAAGCCCCATCTCAAATGCCTTTATCTTCCTGAAGTATTTCCTGATCCTTACACCCCCTCATGTCTTCCTTCCTTGGATACTCTGTGCTTCTTTAAGGCTCACCTGTTCTGCCATGTATTTTAATTATTTTTGTACTATCCGCCTCACTAGGCTATAAATGGCTTGGACTACATCTAACTTATCTCTGTATCCCCTGCCTTCCCATGCATGCCAGACCTCTGTAACCATGGATGGGTATTATTTGCATTTATTATTTGGACAGCATAATTTCCTACAGATACAAGCATTAATTCAGAAATCAAGCAGTCCTAATAGCATGCTCTCTTCTTCCGCTGTAGTCCAGCCTTTCGTCTCTCCAGGGTCCTCTCCTGTGCATTTGCAGTGCTGTCCACTGCGGAGACATTCCACCTGGTCCCCTTCCCTCCATTCCCTCTCATTTCCGTCTTCCCTGGAGCGATCTCACCAAAATACGAGCTTGATCACGTCACTCTGCCTAATAATTCTGTCAAAAAGTCCCCTCCAGGCTCTCTCCCCTGTTTGTCCCTCTACTTCCTTGCCCAGCTTTCTCCCACACTTCTATGCCACTCAGGAACTCCTCGCAGGCTCCGTCGTGTGCCGTGCAGCTATGTCTCTTTGCCTTTGTCCTTGGGATCTTTCCCCTTGGCCTCTACCCTTCCTTTTTGTCTTAGCCAACTTCTCGTCTTCCTTGAAAAGTAAGCTTTGGAGGCATCACTGCTCCAGTCATCGTACCTGTTAGAACTTAGCCCACTCCTATCTGTAAATGAGGAAACAGAGGTGCAGAGAGTTCTTTGTTCAAGGCTACTTAGCTCATAGCCAGCACATGGGCCAAGGTAGACTGGCTCTGTTAATGGCATTCTAACCACTGTCCGATGTGGCCTCTCCTGGGCGGCAGTCATTGGGTTCTTTGTTTGCCATCTCCCTTCCCCACTTCAATCCCTGTGCACAATTAGCTTGTTGAAGGCCATGGCCATGTGGTCTGACTCAGTATCCCTACTACCTAGCAGACTGCCTAGCAGAGAACAGGCATTCAATAAATATTTTTGAATGTGTGGTTCAAACATGATTAAGGTTATCTGTGCTTGCCCCACCCCAAAATCTGGCTTCTTGCAGTTCCTAGTTTTGGAGGGGTGAAAGCAGTCCATGTTAATTAATAAGCAGCCCTCATGCAGATTGCCCAGGGGTATGATGCTGAATATCGTTTAATCACTTGACTCGCACATCTGGAGGGAACAAATGTTTGGAATACTGTGAGGCAGAGGTGGGCATCTGACCACCCCAGGAGCTCCAAAGTTCTCCTGGCAGCACACGCAGCATTCTCTTCCTCTCCCTCTCCACTGCCTGCCCCCCGCCCACCCCCATGCACCTCCACGTCAAGAAGTAGAAAGCTTTGAATTAATTTCCTTCATTTGTACCAATTTTCCCATTCTACCATGTTAACACATATTTCTTTAAAAACAGCAACAACAAATGAAGTAAACAAATAAATAAATAAAACAAATCTAATCCCCACAGCTTTGCTGCTTCGTACAGAGACTGACTCTCTTCCCAACTTGTCTGGCACCTTGGCATTTACTGTAAGAATGAGGAAGATTGAATTTCATGTAACATGACCTTTTAAAACTTGAAAAGAACATTTGCATTATTCTGATTTTTGCCCTCTCTTGCAACCAGTGTAGAATTGCGTGACAATTTAAAACTTGTCTAGATAGTTCAAATATAGATTTTTTTTAAATAGGCATTTTGCGGGTAGCTGATTTATTTGTTTGTGCTTGTTTAAATCTTTCAGGTAATGAAAATGATTATTGCTATCTACAAAAAGAGGTGAAAGTGTCTATGAGCAAAGGCTTCCACTGAGAAAATAATTATGAAGCTGTCATTTCCATAAAGATCTTGACAGTGAAATATCTACAAAGTACTGTGAGTGTTTCAAATACAGAAAGAGCTGCTATCCCCAAATTCAGGATCAGCCCTCTGGAAAATCATAAAGAAGTTTAAATTTGCCTCCAGCCTACTGTGAATTTTCTACTTTGTCCCCATTCTCTGAACTTGGATAAAATTGGTTATTAAGAAATCTGGACTCTTGGCTCAATAGTAATTATACCTGCAAGTGTGACCTTGGGTAAATCATTTCTTTTCTGCAGGAGTTACGTTTTCACCTATGGAATGAGTGGTTGGTTTAAATGACCTCTAAATTCCTTTTAGTTTATTCTGTCTTTGATCATTCGTTCATTCATGCATTTAACTAGGATGACTTTGGTTTCTGCTTTTTCTCCGTACAGGCGTACCTCATTTCATTGTGTTTCACTTTATTGTGCTTCATTGATACTGTATTTTTTTTTGCAAATTGGAAGTCTGTGGAAACCCTGGATCAAGGAAGTCCATCCGTGCCATTATTCCAACAACACGTGCTCACTTCATGCCTCTGTGTCACATTTTGGTAACTCTCGCAATATTTCAAACTTTTTCATTGTTATTATATCCGTTTTGGTGATCTATAATCAGTGATCTTTAATAGTACTAGTTGTTTTGGAGCACCACACACCATGCCCATATAAGACAGCAAACTTAAGTGATAACTGGTATTATGTGTTCTGACTGCTTTATTGGCTGGCCATTGCCCTATCTTTCTCCCTCTATATTTGGCCTTTCTATTTCCTGAGACACAACAATATTGAAATCAGGCCATTAATAACCCTATAATGACCTCTAAGTGTTTAAGTGAAAGGAAGAGTCGTGTATCTCTCACTTTAAATGCAAAGCTAGAAATGAGTAAGTTTATCGAGAAAGGCATGTTGAAAGCCAAGATAAGCTGAAAGCTAGACCTCTTGGACCAAACAATTAGTCAAGTTGTGAATGCAAAAGCAAAACTCTTGAAGGAAATTAAAAAGTACTATTCCAGCGAACAAACAAATGAAAAGAAGTGAAACAGGCTGGGTACAGTGGCTCGCTCAGCTACTGTAATCCCAGCACTTTGAGAGGCCGAGGGAGAAGGATTGCTTGAGCCCAGGAGTTCGAGACCAGCCTGGGCAACATAGCCAGACCTCATCTCTACAAAAAATTTAAAAATTAGCCAGATGTGATGGCATGCACCTGTAGTCCTAGCTATTCCAGAGGCTGAGGTTGGAGGCTTACTTGAGTCTGGGAGTTCAAGGCTGCAGTGAGCTACGATTGCACCACTGCACTCCAGCCCGAACAATGGAGCAAGACCCTGTCGAGAGAGAGAGAAAGAGAGAGAGAGAGAGAGGAGAGAGAGAGAGAGAGAGAGAGAGAGAAAATGAGAGAGAAACAGCCTTATTGCTGATTTGGAGAAAGTTTTAGTGGTCTGGATAGAAGATCAAACTAGCCAAGATATCACCTTAAGCCAAAGCCTAATCCAGAGTGAGGCCCTAACTCTCTTCAATTCTATTAAGTCTGAGAGAAGTGAGGAAGCTGCAGAAGAAAAGTTGGAAGCTAGCAGAGGTTGATTCATGAGGTTTAAGGAAAGAATCCATTTCCATAATATAAAAGTAAAAGGTAAAGTAGCAAGTTATCCAGAAGATCTAGCTAAGATCGTTGATGAAGGTGGCTACCCCAAACAACAAATTTTCAATGTAGATGAGATAGCTGTATATTGGAAGAAGATGCCATCTAGGACTTTTATAGCTAGAGATAAGTCAGTGCCTGGCTTCAAAGTACCAAAGGACAGGCTGACTCTCTTGTTAGAGGCTAATGCAGTTTGTGACTCTAAGTTGAAGCCAATGCTCATTTTCCATTCCAGAAACCCTGGGGCCCTTTAAAATTATGCTAAGTCTACTCTGCCTGTGCTCTGAAAGTGGAACAATAAAGCCGAGGTGACAGCACATGTGTTCACAGCATGGTTTACTGAGTATTTTAAGCCCACTGTTGAGACCTACTGCTCATAAAAAAAGATTTCTTTGAAAACATTACTGCTCATTGACAATGCACCTAACCTCCCAGGAGCTCTGATGAAGATGTACAAGGAGATTAATGTTTTCATGCCCACTAACAAACACAATATCCATTCTATAGCTCATGGATCAAGGAGTAATTTTGACATTCAAGTTTTATTATTTAAGAAATATGTTTCATAAGGCTGCCATACATAACAATTCTTTTGATGTATCTGAGCAAAGTAAATTGAAAAATCCTTTCCCTTTGGGAAAGGATTCACCATTCAATATACCATTAAGAACATTCGTGATTCATAGGCAGAGGTCAAAATAGCAACATTAGCAGGAGTTTGGAAGTTGATTCCAACCTCCCGAGGTGACTTTGAAGGGTTCAAGTAACTGGAGATGTGGTGGAAATAGCAAGAGAACTAGAATTCAAAGTGGAGCTTGAAGATGTGACTGAATTGCTGCAATTGAGTGATAAAACTTTAGCAAATGGAGGAGTTACTTCTTAGGGATGAGCAAAGAAAGTGGTTTCTTGATGTGGAGTCTACTCCTGGTGAAGCAAGCATTGGTGGCATGACAACAAAGAATTTAGAATGTTAGGTCAACTTAGTTGATAAAGCAGCAGGAGGGTTTGAGAGGATTGATACCAATTTTGAAAGAAGTTCTGCTGTGGGTAAAATGCTATCAAACAGCATCACATGCTACAGAGAAATCTTTCACAAAAGGAAGAATCAATAGATGCAACAAACTTCATTGTTTTCTTATTTCAAGAAATTGCCACAGCCACCCCCACCTTCAGCAACCACCACCCTGATCAATCAGCGTCCAGCAACCTCCAGGAAGGACCCTCACCAGCAAAAAGATTATGACTCGCTCACAGCTCAGATGATCATTAGTATTTTTTAGCAATAAAGTATCTTTAAATTAAAGTATATGCATTGTTTTGGTTTTTTTGTCTGTGTGTGACATTGCGATTGCACACTTAATGGACTATATACTACAGTGCAAACCTAACTTCCGTACGCACAGGGAAACCAAAAAATTCCTGTGACTTGCTTTGTAGTAATAGTTGCTTTATTGTGGTGGTCTGTAACCAAAGCCCCAATATCTCTGAGATATGTTTGTGTCTAGTTCTCCCATGCTAACTAAAATTGCCTATGATGTTTTCCACTTCGTGAACTCAAATTCCCTAGCTACTCCAGTCCGTTCATGTGATAGACCCTCTTCACATCATTTCTGACCCGTCCATCTTATGTCTCCTCTTCACCTTTCTCTTGGGGCCTTCTTCCCTGCTGGGTAGCAACTACTGCTAATCCTGTTAAAGAGTTCATGAATACTAATGGCTTAATTTGTTACCTTCCACAGGTAACACAGCTTATTTATATAGGCACTCCCAAGAAACAATGCTTTTGTCCTTATTCACTCCCTTTTTTTTCCTCCTTCCTCCTCACGAGGAAAGACATAGCAGAAACTAAAACTGAATGGATACCTGATATTTTGGTAATGGTGAGGTACTGTTATCATGTGTAAGCACTGCCAACTTCACATGGTAAATAATTACTTAAATAATTTATTGAGAATTAAATAAAAGATTCTCTGCTCCTAAAACAGATACAATTTATTCTCTCACATTAGGAATTTCTAGAGTTACTTGAAAACTTAAGAAAATATGTGCTTGTCCAAGATTGCTAGAGCATAATCTCAGTGATTATAGAACTATCTGTGTTAAGTTCTCTTTCTCTCCACATGCCTAAAGCCATGTCTGGTAGATACTGTGCACTTTAATGTAATTGATAAGTTAATAATGAAAAGACATTTTTCTCACAGTTTTATAAATGGGTCAGACAGATAAATCTTATTAGTTTACATGGAACTCTGACATAAATGAGTGATGGTCTGCCCTGCTGTTGTTACGGCTCAGATTTCAGCACTTTGGATTAATAATCCTAGTTGCTTTAATTCTGTGTCATCTTTTTATCTTGCTTTCACATTTGCAAGGCTGCCTGCTTCCATGTTTGATCTGACTAAGGCTCCAAAGATCACAAACTGGTTATTTTAGCCCAAGAAAATCATGTACGGTAAATTGTCTGATAAACAATATTAAATAAACATTCTGAATTGACCATTGCTGCATATTATCCATGGAGGCTAGCCTTCTCAAGGAATATTAAAACGTGTTTGACTTGATTTAATATACCAGGTAAGTTACTTTAGAACTGATGTCCTTTGTGTGATAGAGTTAAATTCCATTATTCAAGACTGGAAGGGCTAACTTCCAACAAGGGAAAAACAGAAACGTAAAGAGGGACAGTTACAGAACTTTACCTAGAAAGGGAGCCACTGTAGAGATGGGACAAGGTTTCAGTGGAAGACACGACTGTTCATTCACTTAGCCCGGCAAATCCTCATGGAATACCTCTCTCCACGTGTCAGACAATAGCGATGATGTGGAGGTAATTCTGGTATTTATCAGCCCTCAAGGGCTTTACAGGTTAGCGGGGGAGATAAACTATAAAAGGGTAATCCTTAAAAAAGAAATTATCAGATACCAAAAGCCAGGACTTGGCTGGGTGCAGTGGCTCATACCTGTAATCCTAGCACTGTGGGAGGCTGAGGCGGGAGGATTGTTTGAGCTCAGGAGTTCAAGACCAGCTTGAGCACAAGTGAGACCCCGTCTCTACTAAAACTAGGAAAATTAGCCAGGCGTTGTGGTGCATGACTGTAGTCCCAGCTACTTGGGAGGCTGAGGCAGGAGGATTGCTTGAGCCCAGGAGTTTGAGGTTGCTGTGAGCTAGGCTGATGCCACGGCACTCACTCTAGCCGGGCAACAGAGTGAGACTCTGTCTCAAAAAAAATAAAATAAAATAATCCAAAAGAAGTAAAAATAGGCCCTCAGACTCCAAATGCTATGCCCCGGATTGGGGTGTGGGATATATTGTTTATCAGCGTAAGATACTAAGATTCTAGAGACAAAAGTACGTTTATTTGTCCTGAATAGCACCTTGTGTATTTAGATGGTTTATTATTATTTTTTAATCAGTCGAGCAAGGTCAAACCACAGAATTATTTTGTGAGGTACAGATGATATGTATGGTGAAAAGACAAAATGTTTTCTTCTAATTTTGACATTAGCTGACTCCTCTTCTAAAACTTTAATAATGATATCATTCCCCTAGGAAAGGTCAAAGTGCTGAAATTCTTCACATATTTTGTAAATGTATGTGTTACTGAAAAACTGAAACCTAGCCAACCTGATAGATACTGCCAGGTTCCTTCAGAGCTTAGCAGAATATGTATCATGCATGACCTGTTTTTGAAATGGGATTTTGTGAAAAACAGCAGAACACCTTTTCTGGTTTCTTGTCTATTAACTGCTCACACTTGACACATTCCTTAAATAAGCTTATTAGCTCTCCTCATGGCAACCGGCTTCCTAAATCTACATTCTTAGCTGGGGATTGTAGTTGCAGGCAATAGAATCAATTCTGATTAAGGATATTAGGGTCCTCATGGATTTTCCCAAGGATTTCAGAGACTCAGGCTAAGAAGCTCAACACCAAGCACATTGTGAGTTCTGCTCTAGGGAAAATACCACTGTTGCAGCCTCGCTTTTAACAAGCATCTCACAGCTCACACACCGTCTCAGCCTGCATCGATGACGCTTGAAACTGGCCGAGCCTCTGCCATTGCTACCACCGAGAGCTGGATGCCTCCTCTTCATACCTGCCGGAAGATGGAATCTGTGCACGTCTGTGTCTTAATGTTGCCATCTTCAGATTTGCCGTTTTGTGTGCATTGCCCTGTGCCTGGGCAGTAGGAAGTCTGGGCACTTGAATTCTGGCTTCTGTCTTTGGGGAAGCTCAACTCATAATTTGGAAAATTTTCCAAATACAATATTCCAAACACAAAATTGCAAATACAATGTCAAAAGATATTGAGCAGCAACTAACATGAAAAATGTTCCCTGCTCCTTTAGGCAACACACCACGTTTTACAAGCATTCCTACTAAATGGAGCGTAATGATTAAGACATGGGCTTTGGCATCAGGTGAACCTGGACTCCAATTCCAGCTTTCCCTCTTACTGACTGGGAAAGACTGGACAGGCTAGGTCCTCCAAGGGGCCACCCGCACGTCTGTGAAGTAGACCCATTAACACCATTCACCTCACAGGAGGCTGTGAGGATGAAAGGAGAAAAGGGAACACGTTTGGGGATAGACTTTGCATCCTCCTAGGACAAGTACTTACCCTCCTTACAAATATTGTTACTACGAATCTTTTTATCTGTTTCTTTTAATCTTTTTGTTACAACCCATCTTAGGATTTTAAAAGAATCTAATTTTTTCTTTGGTGTTATCTTTTTCACATGAGAATATTTTTTCCTGGTGAATTGTTTCGCCGATGATATTAATGCGAAAGGTTTGCAGACTTTTTAAAAAATAAACCTTTTTTCTGATTACATTGAAAAAAATTTGGAAAATACAGGAAAGCAGAAAGGTGGAACTAAGAACACTTCGAGATTCTTCTGTCTAGAGATAACCACTGTTACAGATTTGTGTGTTGGGAAGTATGTTTTATCAACCAGAGGAATTGCAGATTGGTGGAACTAGAAGCAGTCATGATGACCATGTGGTTTGAATTTCCCTGGATTCCCTGCAGTTGCTATGAACTAGCAGGCTTCGTTCTCCTGACTGGTTGCATCTGTGTTTTCTCCAGCTTCACGTTGGAGTGGAAAGGTCACTTGAAACCTTTGTTGCCCGGTTGCAAGTTTTGTTTTATTTATTAATTTTGTGTTGGGAGGCTTCAAGTTTTATGCGTCAGCCTCGTGTGTCTAAACGGGAAGGAGAGAATGCCGGGAAATATTATTTGGCTCAGTGGAAGCCTTTGAGAGAGCAAGAGGGGAAGAAAATTATTCTTTTATTGTGAGTTTTGCCAAATGATCTCTGAGAAGCTGTGATATCATTCATACGCTGTGCCAAGCTGGATCGAAACTGCTCATCTTGGCAGACATCTAGAGTGAGTGTATAATTCCTTGGGGTTGGTAAGGGCCTTTATCAGAAATAGTTCCATAGGCAGTATTTACATAACTGTGGTGGAGTGTGAGAATAAACACAGCTGTGGCATTGCCCTAAATATTTCTATTCAGCAGGGAATTAAAAGAGAACTTTATCGCTGAACTACAGATAAACACAATTCATCAAGCAGTGGTCAGTTCAACTGGGGAACAAAATAGAAGTTATAAAAGACTGGCCCGCTGAAAATAGCTCCAATCAGCCATCACAACTTTATTGCTCCTTTACTTTCTCCCTCCCTCCTCTTCCCCAGTTCCAGAAATGTAGGATTCATCAGCTAGCAAGGAAATCGGTTAGATTTTCTTAACCCCAAGAAGGAAGTTTGCGGAGTGGAGGCCTACTCTGGCTAGAGTTGTTCCAGACGCCTTGTACATAGTCCTCATTTCAGAATGGTTCTCCTTTTTCTTTCTGGGTTATAGAATTGAATGTTGGTGGGAGTAAGATTTTTTGCCAAGAAGACGACTTTATAACTGCAAGGTGAGTGAAATGGTCACATGATTTGCCGTAGTTATAAATGATCTTCATCTTCCAAGTTTCTTTAAGTGCCCACATATTTCAAACACTATGCAATCCTGGTTCAGCTAGGCACAGGAGGATAGTTATATGATGTTTAAGTTTCCTAGGATTGCCTAGATAACAAAGTACCACAAACTGGGTAGATTAAAAAAATGAAAATTTGTTCTCTCTCAGTTTTGGAGGCCAGAAGTCTGAAATCATGGTGTCAGCAGGATTGGTTCCTTCTGGAGGTTTGGAGGGAGAAATCGTCCCATGTCTCTCTCCCAGATTCTGATGGTTGCCTGCAATCCTTGGCATTCCTTGTCTGTGGCTGCATCACTGCGGTCTCGGCCTCCATCTTCACGTGGCCTACTTTTCTGTGTGTCTCTGTGTGTCTTTTCTGTCTCTTATGATGACATGCTCCTTGGATTTAGGACCCACCATAATCTAGTGGGTGGATTAATGAGATAATGAGATAAGGGTCTCATCTCAATCCTTACCTTAATTACATCTGCAATGATCCTATTTTCAAATAAATC
>CAUYSK010016116.1:0-53695 GCA_963575035.1 Avahi laniger | reverse complement strand
ATGCATGGCTTCAACTTTAGTAACTAATGGCAAACTATTTTACAAAGTGTCTACTAATTTACACTCCCACCAGGAGATTCCTGGTTGTTACGTGTTCTCACCACCACTTGATATGGTCAATCTCTTTTAACTTCAGCCATTTTGGTGAGATTGAAGTGATATCTCATTGTGGTTTTAATTTGTTCCAAGTATTTTGATATCAGTCAAAAGAAAAGCTTTCTGGCTAGGCACGGTGGCTCACATCTGTAATCCTAACACTTTGGGTAGCCAAGGAGGGAGGATTGCTTGAGGCCAAGAGTACAAGACCAGCCTGGACAATGGCAAAACCCCCCATCTCTACAAAAAATAAAAAAATAAATAAAATTAGCCAAGAGTGGTGGTATGCACTTACAGTCCCAGCTGCTAGGGAGGCTGAAGCAGAAGAATCTCTTGAGCCCAGGAGTTTGAGGTTACAGTGAGCTATGATGATGCCACTGCACTCTAGCCTGGGCAACAGAGTGAAAACCTGTCTCAAAAAAAAAAAGCTTTCAGTTTCTGTCTGTCCTCTACACAGTGGAGAATTACATATAACTTTGTAAAAATGAAAATCTGTCATCACTTCAAGTTCTATCACCAACTTTGGTATGTCACCTTTAGAAAGCTGAAAGATACAATGTTTTTGACTATTTTTTGACAGATTTGAAATTTTTAAGATTTCTCTACATCATAGAGCCTGTGTGGGAACTTCAGCCAAAGTCTTTAGAGAGAACTGAAGATTGGACTGGGGAAACCAAAACCAAACAAGTTCAAGAGTAGAGGTGGGCCCCAAAGTGGAAGAGACTGGCAAGAGCCAGAGACTGGGCTACATGCAAGAGAAACAGAGCAAGATCAGAGGCAAAGTAGGATGTGTCCTCACAATTTCAGCTAAGCATCCATGACTTAATGCATGGTATATGGGTGAAGTGGGCTGGCTGAAAGGTACTGGGTTGGGACTGACAGCAATCTTTGCTATTATAGCAAGTGTTTTGGCCATTAGTGCTGCTATAACAAAATTCCTTGGTCTTGGTAATTTATAAACAACAGAAATTTATTGCTTACAGTTCTAGAGGCTGAGAAGTCCAAGATCAAGGTGCCAACAGATTTAGTGTCTCGTGAGGTCCTGTTCCTCATAGATGGCACCTTCTACATGTCCCTACATGGTGTAAAGTGCAAAAGGGGCAAATTAACTCTCTTAGACTTCTTTTATAAGGGCACTAATGCCGCACACAAAGGCAGAGCCCTCATTACCTAATCACCTCCCAAATGCCCCACCTCTTAGTTCTATCGGATTTGATTAAGTTTCAACATATGCATTTGCAGGGGCACACAAATATACCGACCATTGCAGCAAGATTTTTAGAGAGGAAAAAAAAAAACCCAGATCTCTGCTAAGGACACAGTCTATACTCAACTCCTGCTTCATTTTAGCCAGGGAAGCAGAACCAACAGCACCATATGGATTCACTTTTTCTCCCTGACTGATGGTTCTTTTGCTTCCTACACAGGCAAATTAGGCTGGAAAGAATCTGTAATGTGGGAGGTCTTTATTCTAAAACTTAAATCCAATAAAATGCAGATGTCTTAATGATGCCCACAAATAAACTGTCTTTGTAATAAATAGCCAACTGGAGAAAATATATTTATGCATCTGTATTAGAAGGACTGGCAGATTTAAAACTGAAGATCTGTTTAAGATCACCACAATTAAGGGAAATACAAGAAAACAAGCCACTGGAATTTTTCAAAATGAGATTATAAAACAAAAGTGCTAGAGAATCCATATGTTACTAAAAGCATAATCGTGTAATTTTTAAATTAAAATATTAATGCATGATATTAATAATCTTATTGTTTGCTCTAATGAAATCACTTTTCTTGTAAAAGTGCTATAGAATATTTTCATGTACCTAATCTAGATTTTATGTTACTGTATCAAATAGTAAAATATCATGAAGACTATATATTAAGATTAAAATATGAAGGCATTTTATCTGTATTGCATTTTTCTCTGACAGTATGCTAATATTTTTAATATAAATATTTTATTTTTAAAAGGATGCCTGCAAGGGAAAATTTTTGTCTAGAATTCCTTCAAAATTGCTCTATTTATTTGACAATGATATGTAAATTCAAGGCTTTTTATCAAATTAGTCCTTCCCTACCCCACCAACAGAATTAACTATGGTTAATTCAAACAACCTAAAGAGAATGTTAATACAGTTAAAAACACTCAGGTAACCAGGTTATGCCCTAGAGCTTTATGTTCATCTCTTATCAGTCTTATTTCAAAACAATGGAACTGCAGACAACTACAAGCAATGTAATATATAAAGTTTACAAAGATAGTTTTCAAAGGGTACATAAATGTGACAGTCATTTGTCCTTATATCTATCAACTCCTTTCCTCCCTTTTTTAATTTCTAAGAAATCATACTAATCCAGGATTATTAAATTCTTGCCTTTCTCTCACTTTCTGATATTACCCCCTTGTATTTTAGTCTAGCCCACCCTTACATAAACTATGGTATATTTGACCACACTTTGGGAAATAGCTACATCATTGGTTGTAGTGGACCTAGATTCTTGAAATATTAATTGGTTTTCAAAAGAAATTAAAATGCTAAATTTCCAAGATATTCTTTCAAATTGAGCCTATACGTTGCCTCACTTTCATAGTTTTACCTTATTATTGGGAGTTAAGTCTTTTACTGTATTTACTGACGGTCCACTTCATTGGTGGTGATAAATGTTTTATCTACAATTACAGAAGCTGCGTCAGTTAGAATGTTTCTGGTTGCTAGTTATAAAAATACAATTAAACCCACTTAAGCAAGTTGAAGTTTATTGTCTCATAGTGGTAGAAAAGACATGGAGGTAATTCACAGAACTGAATGAAGGGCTCTGGGAACCAAGAGCTTAATGCTTCAGCTCTCTCTCTTCATCTCTTTATTCTTTTTTTAAACTGAAGACACACCTTCTTTCTCCCAGGTGGCAGGAAAAATAGCTACCAGCAGCACCAATTTGACATCTTCCAGGCTTGGCAACTCCAACTGTAAAAAGAGTTACTCTCTTTCAACTTCCATATTCTGTATTTATCCCAGGAAAGAATTGTAATTGTCCTTGCTTAGATGTTCTCACCCTTGGATTAAATAAATTATCCAAGCGAATGGATTGGTTGATTTACCAGGCCAAGGGGGAATGGGGCCTGTGACAAGAAGGGAAATGGGAGAAAATATGCTCAACAGCCAAAACCATACTACCATTGTCCACAGTAAGAAGACAGCTATACTGTGGCTACCACTTGTTTTAAAACTTGGACAAGTCATTTAAACTCTTTAATATTTTTCATTTCTATAAAAGGGGTAGTAAAACGTAATGATGCATTAATTACAGCCCCTGAGGTTGGCGGGGAGAGGAATTCAGATGAGTATGTTAACTAAAAGAACAGAACTAAGGTTGCCTTCAAAAGAAGTATTGTATTTATGTGAAAGTAACTACTCAACACTTAGTGTGCTAACTCAACACTAAATCACTGTAGCAGTAAATTTATAGGTTTTCAAAATATAAAGGAAAACCCACATATAATTGTCTAATTTCTTATATATTACCCTTCAAGACCTGGCTAACAAGGATGCACTCTTTCTGAAGCTATAATTAATATGTACGAAGTCCATATAACAGCATGGAAATCGTGAATGATGCAATGTTAAATAAAAACAGAAGAATGCAACATGTATTTTATTGTGACTACTATGCCAAGACATGTATATGAAAAAAACTGGATGGGTTTTCTCAAATACGGTAAAGCCGTTGTATCAAGGCAGCATGGGGTTTTGATTTTCTTTCTTTTTGCTGTCTTCTAAACTTTCTGTAATATTTTTGCCACTTTTACTATTTGGAAAAAAAGTTATTTTTATCACACTGGGTAGAACTTCTTTAAAGGTGAGTAATATGGCAAGCGCTCTAACCTGTCCGCATTCAGGTCTTGTATAATAGAGATCCCACTGATTATACTGCTGAGAACCTATCTTGAAACAGCTGCATGTTCCACGGCAGAGGTTCACTCCTCCGGTAATAATGTGAGAGCATGTGCAGACAGAACAATATCCAAGATACATTATTGTTTGATTATACAGCCTTATTAAGACTGTATATAGAAGGACAGGACACATCCCCATGTGCGATTTCTACTGTTGAATATTGAATAAAGTGTTGAGCAGAGAAACTGGCAAACTTTGTAGACCAGTTGTAAACACTCTTGCTTTCGATGATTTGATATTGGTTTTAAACCTTATCCGAGGTGTCACATTTTACCTTATAACCCTTAAACAAAGCTGAAGGGATGGTGGTGATGATTAAGGAGCCCGGAAGCAAGTGTGTTGACAAATAGTTGATAAAGAGGTAAGCCTAAGACAGAAGAAGTTTGAAAGGACCCTGGAACACTTGGAGCCACTTTGAGTAAGAGGCTTCCGTGGTGGAGAAATAAGTCACCTCTGATGTAAAGCCGGCATCTAGAAGGTGGTGTCAAATAGCATTGCCATCACCATTTTCTTTTGCCTTCTTTTCAAATCCGAATCTATATTAGAGCATGAGATTGACTCATTCATTCATTCATCAGGTAATTATTGGATCCCATTTTGGAGTGCTGGGTCCTCAACCACACCCTGGAGATAGGACAGTGAACAAAATTCGGTGTCTGTTCCCGAGGAGTTTACCATCTGAGAAGACGGCTGAGCAAACAGGCCATTTCAACGCAATGTAATAAGTGCCATTGAAAGAGTGCCCAAACCCATTCACAGTCATAGGCAATGTGACCTAAGGAATGTTTTCAGTTTCTGTTTTGCAACAGCTACCCCAATTCTTGTCAGGGTACCAAATAACTTTCTGAAATTTGAATATCTGAAATATAACTGCCTGGGATGATAGGAAGCACATCTTCAGTAACCTAAAACCTCGTCAAATAGCTCAGCCGTCGCAGGGGTAATGATCAACCTCATTTTGGTGTGAGCTTGAACTTCACAGTCCCTCTAAGGCATAATATGCTTCTTTTCATGGCAATTCTTTATTTTTTCCTTCCTAGATAAAATGAAAACATTGCATCATATAACTCTTCAAAATTATCCAAAGTAACTATTTTAAGCTGTTAGTGAGTGTGAAATATTTGGTATCTTGCCAGCTTCCTTTTTCATTTTTTAGCAGTATCCAGGAAATAAAACACAAGAACTCAAAAAGAATATAAGCAACTAATGTCAGATAGCAGTACCTCCTGCCGATCACAGCAATCATGTCCATTTTTTCTCTGGATAGATTTTTTAATTGACTGAATATCCTCTCTTCCTTGTTAAACCCAGTCATTCACGTGAACTTTATCTAGATTTTCTACTTAGTTTTGTCTATATCTTACTGGAAGTAAAGAACCTAATTCCACGTATTAAAAAAAATCACATCTGCCTCCACTTTGTTTAAAGTTGTATTTATAATACCATTAGAGCTGTCAGGCTACTACTCCAACTCAGGAAAATACAATACTGTGTGCAGAGCACTCTAAGTACATTATTTGCATCTAAACCTCAATCTAAGGCTAAAGTGTTAAAAACTCAAATAAGAAGGCATAGCTTAGGAAGGGATAAGAGAATTCAATTCCTCATCTAGTTTTCTCCAGAGGATTTGTAACTAGACCTCCACATACCTGAGAAAAGAGAATCAACTTATATATCTAGGTAAGTGTAGCTGTGTACATACATAAACACAAATATGGAAAACAATCTCAGTGTCTTGAAATGAAGTCAGGGTGAACAAAGGAAATACCTATGAGAATAAATTCTAAAACATAATAATAAATTTACTTTGGTCTCTAACAACAATTTCAAGGTCATATAAATAGTCTATGTATTTTTCTTTTGATAAACTAGAAATACTTCTCCTTATTGCCCATTTTCATATTATCAAGTGTAACATTAACAGCAAAACCTAGGTTTTTATGAAAAGATTGGCATACTGGAAAACACTTTAAGCTTACCAGCCCTGCCAGATTATGTTGCAGTAGGAAAATACATTTAAGAAAATGCGAATTGGATTAAAAATGCACTATAACAGCCAAAAATTAAAATTAAATATCATAGCCTTCACAGTAGTTCTTTTAATTTCAGTTCTTGAGTATTAAAGTATCTGCTCCTTGTAGCTGAAAATTATGTCCTAATTTATCTAATTGTTTTTAACTTGTGTTTTGAATAATTTTAGATTTATAGAAAAGTGGCAAAAATTCTACTGAGAGTTCTTGTATATACTTCACTCAGTTTTCTCTAATGTTAATATCTAATAGTTAATATTAGATAATTAATTAATATATTGGTTAATATATTTATATTTGTATTATAAAATGTATATGTATTTATAAATGTAAAATAGAATGTAGATAGATTATTCAACCCAGGGAATTAACATGGATACAATACAATTGTCTAATCTACAAAGCTTATTCTAATTTCTGCAGTTTTCTCACTAGCTTCCTTTTCTGGTCCAGGATCCCGCATTGCAGTTATCATTTTCATCTAAAATCTTTCCTTCCTGCAGAGACACTCTGGCTTGGAGATGTTTCTCATCTGCCCTGTTGCCTCTATTCCTACATTGCAGTTAGTTGCCATGTTTCTAGTCTTCAATCTGTGACAGTTTCTCTTTTTTTTGTCTTTGTCCTCCATGACATTGATGCTTTTGATAAATACCGATGATACTTCTTTTGTAGAATGTCTCTCAATTTTGGTTTGCCTGTTATTTCTCATGATAAATTGAGGTTCTGTGTTTTTGGCAAGTATATCACAGAAGTGACATTGTGCCTAGTCCAGTACATTATATTATGAGGTACACATCAATATATCTTATTACTGGTAATGTTAAATTTGATCACTTGGTTAAAGTAGCATCTGCCAGGTTTCTCCACTATGAGGTTACCATTTTTTTTCTTTGTAATTAATAAGCACATTGTGGAAGCTACTTTGAGACTATGCAAAATTCTGTTTCTGGTCATACTTTAGTTCACTGATTTTAGTATTCATAGATGGTTCTTGCCTGCAACAATGATTACTTTGATGTTTACCTAATAATGATTTTCTATTTTCAGTATTCCTTTTATATTTATTAATTAGAATTCTACCCTAAAGAAGAACAGTGCCTTTTGCCCCTTTATTTATTTATTCAATTGCTTATATCAGTATGGATTTATGAATATTTATTTTATTCTATTGGTTGTAATCAAAAAGTATCCTTTTCTTTGCTCAAAGTTATTCAGATTGGTTTATTGGTAGATCTTTCAAGTTGATTTCTGTGTCCTATCCAAACCCCCCTATTGTTTTTTGAGCATTTCCTTATTTTCTGGCACTAAAAAATGATCTAGGCTCATTTTCTATTTTTCCTGCCCCAGCCACAGAATCAACCATTTTATAAGGAGCCTTGGTTTCTTTTTAGTGGAGAATGACATTTGGAAACCAAGTGGTTGTTAGGTATGCCCAGTGCTGCCAGGTCGTCATTGCTTCTGGGCCCTCTCAGCAGATAAAGACAGGAAATATGTGTTAATATTAACACACACACACACACTTCTGCCTTTATTTCTAAAAATGCCTGTGTGTATGTGTGTATAAAACCATGAGTTTATACTGGTACCTCCAATTTTAATCTGACACCACAAAGTTCATTCTAGCCTTCCCTCATCTCCTCATTTGTAACTTTTTTCTCAGGCAGTGAGAAACCTGCTCTCATTATCCGTGACGTATTTTCTTATTGGGTCAATCATAGCACTGTACACACATAAAGTATTTTCAGAATTACAAACCCATCTCCCCATAAGAAACAAATTTATTACCTAGAGTATAATATTTCTATGCAGGCTTTTTGTCTTTAGTCTTTCAGTTTATTGTCAAAATATTATTTTCCAAGGTCACTCGGGTTAGTTCTTTCCTTACCCCCATGCTCCACTTCAGTGTGATTACATTATTCCTTTAATACACTTGGGTTCATTTATCACTCTTCATATTGCATTTGGGGTTCTCCCTACATCCTGGCGGATTTTAATTATTTATTTGGGGGGAAGGGTGGAACATTACCATGGTTCTGAGAGAACTATACAAAAGGATCTACACAGAGAAGTGTCACTGCCCCTCATTCTTGCTACACATTCCTTCTAACCCATTCCCATCCACTCTCTGTGGGTAATCAGTCTCGTTATTTCTGGTTTATCCTTCTTGCATTCTTTTGCAAAAGTGGGCAGATAAATGTTTATTTTAAAATCCTTTTCTTTTCTACATGAAGTACCTTATCTTCTGCAATGTTTTTCTTTTCTTATGGTTTTTTGTTTTTCAATGTTATCCTGACTTTTCTTACATGTTTGTTTTTCCACATGAACTTTGTATCAACTTATATAGCTCCATAAAAAAAAAAAGCTCTTGGTATTTTTATTGGAATTGCATTAAATTTACAAATTGATTTAAGAAAAACTGACATCTTTATAATGTTGACTCATCCTATCCAAGAATAGAGGGTATCTTTCTGTTTGCTTAAGTCTACTTTTCTGGCTTTCAGGAGTGTTTTAAATTTTTCACATCTAGGTTTTGCACATTTTTATTAGGTTTATTCCTGAGTATTTCATCTTTTTTATTTCTGTTAAATGGGATTTTCTCTAACTTTATGGACTGTGACTGGTTAATGTTTGTATATATGAAGGCTGTACATTTTTGACATTTTGCCTTATATTTTAAATGTTAAATAATAACCTTGGTGACAAAATAGGGGTTACTCTTTGTGATTTAAAAAAAAAAGGCATTAAGAGTGGTGTCATTTCTATCACCATGGTTACTCCTAATGTAGTATCCATAGTACATCATACATGCTTGACAGTCCTAGGTCTTGAGGGGTTTCTACCCTCATTGTCTGTGTCAGCAAAAATAATGCAAAATGGCAGAATTCTATTTGCGTGAAGTCTTTACTCAGTATTTCTAAAAATACAAAAACCAAAATCCTAACCAAAGTGGCTAGTCTTTGGGGGAAGTCAGAAAGGGCTACATTTTGTGGAAAGTGAAGTACAGACATGTTGAATTTGAGGTGCCAACAAAACATACAAGTGGAAATGTTCTGTAGGTATTTTGAGATGTAGGAGTATAGCTAGGAAAGATATTAAGGATTGATTTTTTTAAAGTCCATATATGATTGATGATTGAAACTAAGAGATAGACTGCTATCCCTAAGGAAGAAGATATAGAGAAAGAATAAAAAGACCTAAATCTTGGAGAACACCCAGGTTTAGGACACCAAGAGAAGATAGGAGGAACATCAGAATAAGGGAAGTCACAGAGGCCAAGAAAAAACAAAGGTCCAGGGAGTAAAAATGGGCCTCTATGACAAAGATGACAGTAGCTGCAAAGAAAATGAGGCCTGAGTCAATGCTATTAGATGCAGGTGGTTCTAGTGTTTCCCAAAGTGTGGTCCCCAGCGTTCTCGTTCCTTCAAGATGATAATACGTACTATTCCAAAAAAGTTATGAAGATCAAAAAGTTTGGAAAATATTGGATTAATCAGAGTTAAACAGGTTTCCTTACTACAGGACTTCTTGGAGATATTAACATACTTCTGTGGATTGTGAAGTTCCATAAGCAAAATAGTATGCAGATTTCAACAAACTTCTTTAACTGATTCACCTAAAGGTTCTTTGACCTTTTTTTCTAAAGAGATTCCTCAGGACAAAATGTATCTTGAATACTCTTTGGACATTTTAGCACTCCCTGTAAACTAATTTTTCTTAGCCTCCTCTCTGCCCTCAAAGTCAGACACAGAAGCTAGGAATTTTATTTTTATTTTACAGGAAACAGCACTTTCTAACTCTGGAAGATTGCTGGTACTCTTAGTGTTTTCACAGCACAGCCCCAGCTGAACAGCATGCTGAGAACACCCCTGCAGCAGGCTACTACGAGCTGGAGACTGAGAAGGAGACAGCAAGAGGGTAGGCTGAGGAGGAGAGGGGTCTCTGTGGGGATCAGGGGAGAAGAATAAGGAGCCATTTGAGTCGAAAGGTCCAGGAGTATTTGGAATCTCAAATGCAATCTGGCAGCATCAGTTCCCAAGAGAGCTGAGCCAAGAGGGTAGGAAAGATCCTATGGTTCTCAGAAGCAGACCTTCACCCCTGGGAGTGGGGCAGTGGTAGGCTCTTGCCAGAACAGAGCAGCTGTTCCCGACTAAGCCTGCAGATTGGCTACAACATGGCAGGCAGTTAGGGTAGGGATAGGGCTGACAGGGATTCCATCTCTCAAAGGGAAAACACTCTACACTTGTAAAATAAAAAAAAAAAACTCAAGGAAATTTAAAATGAAATTTTATAAAATGAAAAATCCCTCCTCAAAATATACTTCATCAGCAAAAAAAAAAAGTGTTTTTCTTCATAAACACCTTAAAAGAAGTTATAGTGAGAATGGAAGCCCCAAGATCCAGCATTCATTTAAATAGAAGTCATGCTGTCTGCAAAAAGAAGTATTTTCCATGATGTCTTGTAGAAAGATAAAGGAAATTACTACTGTTTTACCCAACACACATTGAGAGTCTTCATTTTTTAAGTGCTAAGGAGGGCATGGCACGATCTAGAGATAAGTGGATATATAAGTGCAGTCAGTTAGATCAGTGCTTGCCTCATGGAACTCCACTCAGCTTTAGGCCCTACATTTGCTCAAGTACTGAGCAAGTCCTAACTGAGCCTGGCAGCATATTGGAAACCCTATTCCCATCAGTATTTAGGAAATTAGTCTTGTCATTCTAAGTCTGGTATCCAGGGCACCATAGTTCAAACCCTGAACTATGTCTTCCCTGCTCCCTCTCTTTTTCGTGCATGCCTAACCTGTATTACAGGACTTCTTTTCCAATTTATTTTGAAACCATTTCTCTCCCCACTAAACTCAAGGGCTCTTGACTAGGATCTTGTTGATCACTCTAGTCCTTGTCAGCTGTTCTCCTCAGCCCAACCTCACTACCACTCCTGCACTCAACCTGGTGGCTGGGATCTTGCTTCCAACTGAACAGAATCTCACAACCACTATTTTTCCACCATCTTACTTAAATTATCACCACTTCATGGAGATCCCTGCCACTAGGACTCACCCAGAAAATCTGACATCTTTAGTATGAGCATTAAACGAATAGGACGGAAGTTCCAACCAGCCCCTTGGACACTATGATTTGAAGTGCTGGCAGCCCCCAATCACTAGTCCCTGCTTGCGCCCACCTCTCTCTCCTTTCCCAACAACCTGCTCAGAATGAAGATCTCAAAACACCTTTACAAAATGTTAATGACTCTATTCTTTTCTTATGTTTTTAATTTCTTTTTTGAGGTCTATCAGTGTATAAAAATTTTGTGGTATCTTACCAATACTTCTATTACTTCTATTAATTGAAATTGTTGGGATCTATTTGTGTTATTTGCTGTACCTGCTAACTCTCACAGTAATAATAATCTGTTAAGTAACAATGGATTATTTCCTTGTGTATTTTGTAAATTTTAATCTGTGCAGCTTGCTCTATGGAACTTATGTGCAACAAGGGTTAAGGATATATCCCTCCAGAAAGGTTTTGCATTTGCTTCAGGTATTACTGGCCTAGCCTTGACTACTTTTTTTTTTTTTTTTTTTTTTTGCGGTTAATCTCTCAGTGTGGGGGAGTTCCTAGGCTCGTACAAGTGGTGTAAATTCAAATGATAAGTCCATATGAGGGCTCGTGGTTATGAACTTTACGAGGATACTATTTCAGTCCACTCAGAGCACAGGTGAAAATCAAGCTTTCTTGTTGCTTCCCTTTGTTAGCAGGCAAATTACTTTAGCCAGCCCTTTCTCTGCAGGCACAACCTTTCAGGGGTTCCAGCATTATGTAAGAGTATAACCTGTCACTGGCCCAAGGGTCTCTCATGCTCTTGCATGGAACAGTAAACCCAAGGCTCTAGGTTAACATGACCAACAACCTCTTCCATGGCAATAACATCATCTTCCACCACTCCATGTTGGTTTTCAATTCCCTCTTCATTTTAGGTAAATGGAGATGTTTTACTTTACCCTTAATTTCCAAGTGTTTTGTAATGGGAGAGTTTTTCAGGTTATCTAATCCATAATTTTTCTGGAAATAGAAGTGTCAGTGTGTCTTCTTAATAATGAAAACAAAAACCGGTAACTCCATCAATATAATTATATATCATTTAATATATTTTTACATAAACAGAGTACCTTCAAGAGAAATAATGCAAGATTTTACTAATGAAGATTTTGGAGAACATCTCACTGTAGTTTATATATTGGTTATAAATCAGAAGGCCTAGATATGATTTCTGCTCTGTGAAATAATAAAATATCATTCATTTCCTATTATCTTTTTCCATTTTCTTTGTATATCCACTAGTATCCTGGTTTGGACCATTATCTCAAGTCAGGACTTATGAAATAGACTCTTAATTGATTTTCCTCTTTCCATACTCTCCTATCTCCAAATCACACCACAGATAACCACCAGATTGATCTCGCTAAAATGCTGCTCTTGTGGTAACGTGTTTTCTACGTGTCTGATACTTCCATATGCAACTTAAACATTCACTCATTATCTCGCTGTACTCCTTGTTAATTCTTGCTTTTGCTCATAATTTTCCTGTCATCCAGGATCCCTTCTTCCTTCTCTCTGCCTTTCCAAATCCCACCTATTCATAAAGGTTCCGTATAAATCTTCCTCCTTGAAAAGCTCTCTCGCCTACCATGCTGGAAGCAATCTTGCCCTCTTTAGTACACCTCTAGTGTCTAGTATCTGAAACATCCATTTAACGTTTATCATAGTGAATACAGAGAATACCCAATTCACAAACAGGTTGTGTTCCCAAAGCGTCTTTATAAATTTACTGTTGGAAATGCTAAATACTATATCCCTCAGAAGTCAGAGTATAAACGCTGGTTACATTTCTTAGCTAACGTGCAAAAGTCTACTCAGTCCTTAATGAAACTGAACCAAAGTACTAATAGTCCCAGTTCAAGAATCTGTGGGTCAAAGTTTACATTGTCCAGGAAAGAGCAAAAGGATGAATATTAATGTACTCCCCCCTTTTGATAAAACCGTAAGTTCTATGCTTGAGCAAATTTCTACTTAATTTAACAAATATTTATTGAATAATTACTAGGTGCCAGGTACTACGTTAGGTCCTGCAGAAATACAGTAAACAGGACAGACATATCTCTTGGCCTTACGGCAGTCCTGTATTCCTACCCCTTCCTGTGCACAATCCTCCCCCATCTCATTTTATCCTTCTCCTAGGGCCCAAATTTTCTGACCTGGGCACTAGGTTGTTGGAAATAGTGCCACTCACTAAGGAAGGAATTGTCAGAGAAAGGATGGTTTGGTTGGTTTTTTTTATGTGTGTGTAATAAAGGTGGCAATGGAAGTGGTTTCTGCTTTTCTTATATTTGCTTATAGGGGGTGTGGAGAGATGGTGTATTGGGGAGAAAAAATATGTATTCTATTTGGAACTTAAAGTTTGACATCTTTGGGGGCTACCAGATAGTGATCTCCAATGTGAAAAAAATAAAGGAATATTGTCCTGGAGCTTGTGGGGAGAAGTGACCTGGACCAGAGGTATAGGCTTAGGGATGATCAGTGTACCAAGGTAATCTTTCTCATCAGGGGAATGGATAAGACCATTGTTTGTAGGTATGAGTGGCTTGAAGTACTTTTTAAAATACTAAATTGGCTATATGGTCTTCTATTTTATTTTATTTTTTTCCTTGAGGCCATTTTATAACAGCAACCAGTTGTTCCCGTAGGGCAAGAAACTTTCCGATCCAGCTTTATGCTCCATGAAAACTTGCACACTGTATGGATTCAATAAATATTTGTTGATTGTTCTGCTGTGTCAGTGTTACATTCTGAGACACATCAATAATTTCCCTAGGGTTAATAAAAGTAATTGTAAACAGTTGGATACTCTGATGTACCACAGGTTGGCTAAATATAGCAATAATAGCTACCACATTTGCTAAAATAACAGCTAAGCTGCTGTACACAATTTGGGATTAAAGGCTCATTAAATAATAATACAATTCTTTCCAGCAAAACTGCCCTATTTATTATTCCATGACAGGCATTGACTATTTCAGCTCCCATGTTTCTGGGGACTCTATTTATCTCATTTGTTAAGACCATATCACCCCATTCTACCTTGTTAACCTCTCTAAAGTCCCCTCTGTGAAGGCCTTTCCAAACACCCTGGCCCTAGGTTATCATTGCCACCCTGTTTCCTTAATTTCATTGATCTAACCCATCTTCCCAGCCAGACTGACCAGGAATCTTTTAAATTTTTAGCATCCCCTTGCCTAACAATATGATAAAATAATAGGTACTCCATAACTCTTCGTTGATGATGATTGAAGGGTAAGCACCAAATAACTCATAAGATCAGAGACTGTTAGAGTTGGAAGGAAACTTTGGGAATTCAGTGATTCAAGCCTAATGCGTAAGAGACATTGTACATTTGTCCTCAAATTGGCCACATAGGCTAATTGAAGTTTCCCAACCAGGCATCCCCAAATAACTGCTGGAGCAAGGTACCCCAGTGATGAAGCAGGTCAGAAAAACTAGTCTGACTCAACATTTTTATTTTGAATATGAAGAAAGATAGCTTCAAAGAGTTGAGATTAATTTTCCTAGGTCACAGAACTGGTGTGATAGAATTTAGAAACCTAGTGTATGGACCCCTACCTTGAAAGTCCTTACACAATGCCAAAGTATTTGGAGACTGGTATCTCAGCTATATTACCTATGTCGAGGACATTCGTACTTGACAACTTTCCCTTCCTGCTTTGGATAATGGTATTTTCAGTTTGAAATCTTTTTAATAGTTGAACTAGACAGTGACTGGATAGAAATTGTTCTTTGGAAAAAAAAATTGTTCTTTGGGTTAACCAAAATAACTTTGTACTTAAAAATGTTCTTTATGGTTATCACCACTGAAGCTCAACTCCAAATGGAGTAAAGTGGAGAAAGTTTCCAGAATGAAAAACTGCTTCCTCTATTCTCTTTGCTACCAAGGGCAAGGAGGCTATGAATTACTAAATCCTCCAAAACAGTTCTTTAATGTAGGTATGGTTTCTTTGATGTTGTGAAATTATTATACTTCATTTTGTTTTGAACATTCTAGATAGAATTCGATCAATTATCTTGTTACATACTCTGCTTTAAAAATAGAGTATGCTATAATACTCTCTCAGGAAGAGTTTATTAAGTAATTGAGTACAGTTACCTTTCATTGCATCCTGTCAAAGTTCTGGGAATGGGAATAATCACTGTCAAAATAAAAAGCTATTCATTTCAGATCTATCTATGCTTTTTAAGATTTTGGAGTACTATCTCAATTTTTTAAATGCCAATTATTAGAGAAATTAGCTTTCTTGCTCTCTCCTTTCCCCCATCTTTTAAATGAACAAAAAGAAGAAATATGTATTTTACTTTTCAGACAATTTATTCAGCCTTGCTATTGTTATATCTCCAGAGACTAAATTTACATTTTGAAAAAAATGTTATGTACAAATGTGCGTACTCTACTCAGCCAGCATGTCATAGATACTGTATAATGACATCTGGGAATATTAAACTTTGCCTTTACTGGCAATCCAATTGGCATCTTTAATTTACAGTGCAGATGTTTTATACTGATGTGTTTTGGAAATATTTGAAGTATTCTCAAGACAGTATTCTGAGGTTTCTCCAGTGGTCCACTTTAGTCTTTTGAAGTTCTCTATACAATAGGATACATACATCAATTTTCCAAAACATGTTTTAGTAGGAAAAGAAGAGAAGTTCAAGTTGGCAATATACAAAGCTTCCCTGAGTCGTCTGTACCTAATTCCTTTTTGGCACTAATGTTTTGGCAGTTAATAAGCTTTGCGAGACTGGTCTGATAAAACTGTTCCTCTTCCCAGACTGCTTTGTAGATTCTAAATGTAGTGCCCTGTATCTGTGAAACATGCATATTTCGAAAGTACAGATATGCAATTTTAATTTTTGCTCTGCACAGGATATTTTAGCTGCGCGGCATCCAAAGAGTGAAGCCCCCGGACAGTAATTATTGCCTGTGTGTGTGGAAATGCTGATACGCCCCGACTTACGACTTACGGAGGTGATGAGTCCCTCCACAGTGCTAGCTAGCACTGGGCATTGTTCTTTCATTCAAAGCCACAGCTGCTTCTTACGGAGCCTGCTCCTGTTTACACCGATGGCTCCTCCACTTGAGCACAGTGTGGCTTTTGTTGAAAAGAAATTGCCTTAACCATCTGTGGCGAGTGCTCACCAGGGTCCCACGACTGTGCCACAGGCTTACAACATGGATTTCAGAACGTTTCCAAAGCAGACTTTACAGCTCCCTGTTTCAGTGCGGTGTAGAAACACATAGGCTGTGTAGACACATATCCCTGGGTATAATCCTCAGCTCCATTACTTACTAGCTATAAGTCTCCTCAATGAGGCTGTGGTGAGGATTGAGTAAGAGGATGCGTACAGAACACTTTCACAGCGTCAGACCACTGGCTGGCAGGGTGTGCAATTGCCATTCTCGGAATTCACTTGGATTAGCGAGTGTTAACATGCACACTGCTTCAATTCTTTTTTTAAACTGTAAAATATACACAACATAAAATTTACAATTTTAATCATTTTTAAGTTCAGTGGCATTAAGCAGTTCACGTTGATGTGCTACCATCACAATCATCCACCTCCACTACATTTTTTTTCCCAAATTGAAACTCTGTACCCATTAAACACTGACTCCCCATTTCCTCCTCATCCCAGCCCCTGGTCACCACCATTCTACTTTCTGTCTTCATGAATTTGACTTCTCTAGGTAGCTCATATAAATGAAATCATATAATATTTGTCCCTTTTCTTCAATTCTTATAAACTAACTACAATTCAGGACTTAATTACTGATGACTTTCTTTTGGCATTCAATTAAGTTAATATTGCCACATGTATAGTGCACTCAAGATGTTAGAGTCCAACCCAATACACCTATATGTGTATCCATCTTACTGTCCTTCTAATGGAATATGAGAAGGCATCATGAGGATGATGATGATGATGATGATAATGATGTATCCTCCGCTATTATCTCCGCAGCATTCTCCTTTGTGTCCTCTGGAGGAGTAATTTCACTGTTAGCAAAGTCCTCTCATCCTCTGTCTCTTCACAAAATCTGCCTCTCCTCTTGCCTATGGACAGCTGGAGAACTTTCTATGCCCTAGCGATCCCCTGCAGCCCTCTGGAACGGTGGAACGGAGGCTGTTCATTTTCCATCTCCCATATTCAGTGAGCCCAGAGGCAATATTGGCATTCTCCTAGTATTTCTGTTTTTAAAAAAGCATTGCTTCTTGATCTTTATGCAAAAACCCTTCATCCTTTAGATCTCTTGTAAACTAAGATTAGCTATCAAGATTTGCTAAGGCATTGGATGTGTAGCATGAGAGAGAGATGTGAATGATGTTGTCCAGGTTTTAGACTTTGGAAGGATGGAGTTACCATTAACTAAAATAGAGAGGACTGTAAAGGTGGTTTGAGGTACAGGGGAATACCTGGAGCTGTGTTTGGACATTTTAAATTTGCAATGCTCAAATGCTCATTAGACATCCATCAGGACATGGCAAGTAGGCAGTCTGGGGATCAGGAAAGAGGTAAAGAAATTTGAAATTCATTAGCCTCTAGATGGTAGAAGTCACAAATTGAATGAGATCATGTAGGGAATAAGTATTAGACAAGAAAGAGAAGAGGTCCAAGAACTGACACTTCAACATTTCCAAGTCAGCCAAAGGAAACTTAAAAGGAAAGGCCAGGCCGGGCGCAGTGGCTCACGCCTGTAATCCTAGCACTTTGGGCATCCGAGGCTGGCGGATTGTTTGAGCTCAGGAGTTCAAAACCAGCCTGAGCAAGAGCGAGACCCCGTCTCTACTAAAAATAGAAAGAAATTAGATAGACAACTAAAAATATATAGAAAAAATTAGCCGAACATGATGGCGCATGTCTGTAGTCCCAGCTACTCGGGAAGTTGAGGCAGAAGGATTGCTTGAGCCCAGGAGTGTGAGGTTGCTGTGAGCTAGGCTGACACCACAGTACTCACTCTAGCCCCGGCAAAAGAGTGAGACTCTGTCTCAAAAAAATAAAAGGAAAGGCCAGAAAAGTAGGGGAGGAAGCAAGCTAGAATGATATCCTGGAAGACAGGAAAAGAAAGTGTTTTGAGGAAGAGGGTCATCAACTGTCAAATGTTGCTGATGAGTCAAGTGAGATGAGAACTGAGAAACGACTGTTGGATTTGGAAATCTGGATGCCATTGGTAACCTTAAAAAGAGCAATTTCAGTGCCATGGTAGGAGTGAAAACCTTCCTAAAGGGAGTCCAAGAGAGAATCAGGGAAAGAAAATAGAGATGGATAGCATAAACTAAGTCAAAGAGTTTTTCAGGAGGGGAAAAAGAGGTAAGTGTAATTGGAGGAGGAGGGAGGTTTTGTAAGATGGGAAGAATAACAGCATGATTGTATGCTGATGGGAATGGGGTAGTAGAGAGGAGGGAAATGATGCAAAGGAGAGGAAGAGAATTGCCAAAGCAATGTCCTTAAGTTGAAGAGTGTGACATTGGTGTTCAGGCAAAGGGATTGGCCTTTGCTAGGAGCAAGGCTGTTTGCTCAGATGTAATGTGAGACAGGGTAGTGCATACAGCCAGATGATACTGGTAGATACTGGTAGATGAGTAGAAATGCCAGAAAGAGCTCATGAAAGTTCTCTCGCAATTCCTGCAACTGTCTTGGGGAAGCAGAATCATCAGCTGGGAGTGAGGAAGGGCAAGGAAGTGGTGCAAGTTTAAGGAGGGGAGGGGGGGCCACAAAATATTCTAGTCACTTAAAGCAGTATAACTCAAAGGGGAGTCTGCAGACCAGTACTTTTTTTTGAAAATTCTTTGTTATCTGTCCATGAAAAGATGAGGACAGAAATTAAGAGCACGCATTTCGAGGCTTTTATAGCAATTTGACAGAGTAATTTCATGACTATTAAATTTAGTAATAAAAATTTTGGAGTCTTATTTTGTATGGCTTTCTTTTATTGCATTTTTCTTGTAGCTCATTTGTGTTGTTATTTACAAAAGTATTATTCCAAAATGGATTTAAAATTGTAAGAAGCTAATCCTTTACCACAGATAATTTGAGAAACACTGGTTTAAAGAGTGAACTATACAAATATAGTATAACTTCTGGGAAACATCAAAGGCCCACCTGATGTTAGTAACCTTGAATTTAAATCAATCAACTTAGTTGATTTTGTCTTGTCTTATGCAATAGCACAGATAAATTTCTATTGGAAGGACAGTGGGATTTCAACAGGGTTTTGGTTTCTCCAGGTGAGTATGGTCGAGGGAGAAGGGCCAAAAGTGTTAGAGTGTAGCAAGGAATCAGTTATAAAGAATTACTATATAATTTGTCAAAACTCAACAAATGTAAACTTCAGATTTGTGCATTTCTTCATATGTAAATTTTACAATGAAAGAAGAAAACTGTAAATAAATATTGACCTTGATATGCATGCTAAAGTATTTAGGAGAAATGTAGAGATATCTATAATTTACTCTGAAATGCATTTTTAAAACAATGAATTGATAGATGGGTAGAGAAATGGCTAAATGGATAAATATGTGATAAAACTTAATGGTAGAATTTAAGTGATGGATATATGAGTGGTCACTATAAAATTCTTCCTGTTTTGCTGTTTGAAAATTTTCATAATAAATATTAGAAAAAATATTGCCTTGAATTTTTTTGTGACCATTCATTTTATCTTCCCAGCCACATTATTAGCTCCAGAAGGACAGAGGCAGTTATATCTGGAAGGTTATCTGGTACATACTTCTCGTTTCACAGATGATGAAACTGAGTCCTGACGATGCTGAATTTATCAAGATCAGGTGGCATGTTAGGGGCGTATTTGACCCCATACTCAGTTTCTTTCCATTACAGTAGGGGCAATTGAAGTCCGTAACCCACCCCTGCAGGATCCATGGAAGAGCTTCTGGAGAGTCCATAAAACCCCAATTACTGAATGTAAAATTTTGAGTATATGTTCAAATGTGCATTTTCTACAGAGAAAAATTATAGCTTTCAAAAGATCCTGTACTGGTCTATGATTCAAAAGAGATTCCCGTCTCTTTAAAAAGTTACTAGGACAAATTTTATTTCTGTTGCATTCCTTGAACATACTGAACATAGTGTTAAGACATTCAAGAAATATTTTTAAACTGATAATGTTTTACAGATAATCACTGTTAAACTAATGATATTTTAAAACTGATTAGTGATAACGATATTTAAGAAGACTTTTTATAGTTCCAAGACAGATTATAAAGATGTGTATAATGTAAGACACTCAAGCCCTTCATAGTTTTTAATAACTGTTGAGCTCATCCCACATAAGGTTGTAGTGACTCACATAAAGCTGGCTAAGTTGTGAAAAAATATTTTTCTTTTTACTTTCTATTTTGTTGACATTCAGAGATCACTGCGTTGCTTAGCAAAATCCATTCAAGGCTTTCACTTCTCAATTTCCAAACAAAATACTTCATTATGTAACAACCTTCAGGTTCAGACTATATGCTATCTTGCCTTGAGTATGCCATTGGTAAGGGGTTGCATCTGAGTACGGAGTTATGCTTGTGTCCTCTAGTCTAGTCCTCTGCCCTACCCTAGTTAGAGGAAAACCATCTTCCAGAGCTGTAACTTTTTTTCTAACCTATAAATTAAATTTACTACCTCCTGAAGTATCCCACAAGGTTATGTTAGTATTAAGTAAATTAATATTTTAAAATCATTTGTAAAATATGAGCCAATAAATAAAACATGTGGTGTTATATTTGGTCAAGTCAAAGAAAAAATATATACATAGTTTGTATACTTTAAGAGACCAAAGATACTGTAAATTACTGAAGAAATAAATGATTTGGCAGGGCTTCTATCATCAGGGAAAAATATTCTGTATCTCATAGGAGCACTTTCCAGAGTGACTCTTCCATCTACATGTGCCTGAATTTGCCATCCCTCTATTTTTCTTATTTCTCGACTCAGTCAATGTCTAACATACGTTAAGTTAATAACACAAAAGCTTATACACACTAACATCAACAGGTTTCTCCTGAATCTCCCAAGATGAACTGAATAGATACGTCAGCATAGCTAAAATAGGATTGTCTCTAAATCTGCTTGGGTTGTCAAAAAAAGAAGAGAAGAAGAATTGTGCAGGAAGTAAAAGAGTCAATGAGACAAATTAAAGGAAATAAAGAATTCTGATGTGGATTGAACTGACAAGCTCAAGAACAAAATGATAAAGACCTTTAATCACTTCAGAAGGTCTATAAAACTATGTTAAGTACAAGGACTAGAAAATGTTAATAATAAACCTTATTCTATTACATAAGAGACAAAATGAACTGCCAAAACTCCAGAAAGGTCAGATCTATCATATATTGTGTCTGTATTGAATGCTCATACTGAAAACTAATTGGAAGTCTAATGAAGAACTTGCTTTGCTAAGAAAGAACAATCTTTTGATGCATCAGATGATTTAAAATGTGGAAAACTCTTGGAACCCTGTGATTGCCACAATCGTGCGTGGGTTAGCCTGCTAGGGGATGAGACACAAGAAGCAGATGAGTTGTCCCAGTGGAGGTCATAATAAATCAGACAACAGTTGGCCAATTAACAAGTGGTTCCTGGCTGAGACCAGAAAAACCATATGGCTGTGCCCAGCCAACACCAGCAGAACTGGCCAGCCAACACATAGCTCAGTCCCTCCATAAAGAATATCCTTTGTGGGGTGGGAGCGAAGGCAAAGCGGATGACCAGTAAGGAGGCTACTGCAATGTGCTATGCTAACAGCCCCTAAACTACTGATGTATGTTAACATCACAAGAGAGAGACAACAGGCATTTTGTGCCCCCTGATATAATGCATGGGGAGCACACACCACCACTTAGGAAGTCATCTTCCCCCAGAATAGAACCTGCTCTGATACAACAGCCATTCTCTAAGTACTAATTTACAAGAAATACAGGAGACAGAAAACATGTTAAACAATAACAAGGGGTTGCAATGAACACAATCCAGGCTATGGAAAACCCTACAGGACAAATTACCCGGTTTCCTCAACAATCAGAGGGTAAGATACAACATAGGGAGGGTTAATCTACAGACTAAAGACAGCCTATAGTCTATAAACAAATCAGCTGTAAAAAAAACACATTTATGAGATAATTGGGAAAATTTCAACAATGACTGGATATTTAACAATGTTAAGAAATTACTGGACTTTTTAGAAGATGTGATAATGGTACTGTGCTTACTTTTTTTGAGTCCTTATGGAAATACATACTGAAATGTTTATAGATGAAAAGATATAATTGGATTTGCTCCAAAATAATTCACTTGGGAGGGGCAAGGAAGTGGGAGTACAGTATAAACAAAATATAATTAAACATGAATTGATAATTACTGAAGGTGGTTGATGGTTACATGGGGGTTCATTATATTATCCTCTCTACCTTTGTGTATGTTTTAATTTTTCCATTTGAAAAAATGTTTTAAAAATATGGAAGAATATCATTTATATACACCATATGACAGGAAATGGTTCGTAGATACTGCTTTTCTTCATCATTGACAAGCCTTGTTATTGAAAAATGCCTTTCTCCCTTTGCAGATGTGTTTGTTCCTCTGGAGACCCTCCAATGATATTATTAATGCAAAGATCCCTCTGGGCTAGAGAGTGGCTTAAACCAATGGAAGAATGAAATGAAATCCAGCAATCCTTAGACTGGGTTTAAATCTTTTTAAACCCAAAAGATTTAAAATCAGAATGTCCAAGAGATGTCTGCATTCCCATGCTCATTGCACCACTATTCGTGATGCCAAATTATGGAATCAACCTAAGTGTTTACCAACAGATGAATGGATAATGTGGTATATACACACAATGGAATACTATTCAACCATAAAAAAAGAATGAAATACTGTCACTTGCAGCAACAAGGATAGAATTGGAGAACATGCTAAGTGAAATAAGCCAGGCACAGAAAGACAAATACTGAATGTTGCTACTTATATGTGGAATGTGAAATGGTTAAACTCATACAAACAGAGAGTAGAATGGTGGTTGCCAGAGGCTGGGGCATGGGGGAATGAGGAGATGATGGTCATGGGGTACAAAGCCTCAATTAAGAGGAATAGGTTTTTTCTTTTAGAACTATTATACAGCATGGTGAATACAGTTTATAATAATGTATTGCGCATTTCAAAATCGCTGAGTAAATTTCAAATGTTCTTACCATAAAAAATGATAAGTATTTGAGGTGATGGATATGTTCATTTACTTGATTTAATTATTCCACATTGTATTCATAAATCATAGAATGACTTCATACCCCCATAGATATATACAGCTATAATTTTTCAATTTATAATAAAAATTTTTTAATTTAGAAAAATTTTTTAAAAGAATAAAATGAAAGCATGGTAGAGACACTTATGTACAATGCGTACTGCAGACTGTAGTATGTATTTTAGTGTATACTCACTGAATGATTTTTTAATTAGCCTTTTAAAATTAGACCCCTTTTAATTAGCCAGATTTTTAATTATTAAGGTACAATCATGTTCATAGCAAAAAAAAAAAAAAGTCCAAACAGTACAGAAGATGGGGAAAAGGTAAAAAGTAAAAGTTCTCCCTCTGAACACTCAGTCTCACTCCCAGAGATATAGAACTACTTAATTAACATGTTTTTGAGTGTCTTTTCAGAAATGCTCAATGCATAAATTTGCATGTGTGTGTGAGTGTGTATACTTACAAAAGTTATTTTTAAGGAATATTTGATTAAGAAATATGCAATATGGATTTTGGTTAATTTTATTATAATAATTATTAGTGAACATATAATGCATCTTTATTTTGCAGCAACACTTATATTTGCAAAGAAGATATAGCTTAATCATAGCCCTATTTTCATATGATTTTCCATGCCATTCTAATATAGTTATTTAAACTTGTATTGATCATTTGAAAATATAGCTGTATTAAAAGAAGATACATTAAAATGAACACAAATTAATGGCTTATTTATCAGTTTCTTTAAATCCTTCAAATTGAAATTGTTTAAATAGATTTTCCTTTGAGGCCATTATGTTGCTGTCTTACATCAGCAAAGTAATACAAAATTTTAGGGAATGAAAACAAAAAAAAAAGATCGGTATCTTTGCTTGTTCTTATATCATCTGCCTGAATTAAAAGTAAAAATGATTATGTTACAGATGCATGCAACAAATTTTTCAAAAATATATTGAAATTATAAGTAGAATTTTTTATATTATCTCTTTTTAATGCTTAACTTTCATTTTTTAAAAGTTGTAAGGTTTGCAACAATAAACAAAAATATTTCTTTCTTTAAAAAATTTAATCCACAAATTTTCCACAGAACTAAGTAATTATTGCACTTTTTATAGATGGCTCTCAACTGAACATTGACTACAAGTTCTTTTTTTTTTTTTCTTATTAACTCTGACAAAATTTCAAGAATCATGTGAAGCTTGAGTTACCCATTACCATGTTATTTTTTAATGCTGCCCCTATCGGCATGGGCTTATTTTGTTTGTGCTCTTCCAATAATTACTGATTTTTCAAATTACTGAAAAAGAAAAGAGTAAGAAAGACCATTCTTATTTTGGGTACATGCAAGGCTGGTTTCATGGGTGTGTGACCTGCACAGTCACACAGGGGTCCTGTGTTCAAAAGGGCCCCAGGCTTGATTTAATATTCTTTCATCACCATCTTGAAATTCATAATAATTTTATCTTGAACTTGTGTTTTGTATGTGAAATCCAAAGATATGAGGGTGCTGTGCATAAACAGATATGCACGATCCTGCGTGTCTATCATTCCTTGCCATACGATTTGCATGTAGCATTCCTAATGCTGCATGAGCACAGAATTCCAGGGCACCCAGCATGGGAGATCAGCGAGACTCAAAGCAGATACGTAAACATTTTATGGGAACCGTTGGCTTCTATATGGTGTTCATAGAATGGGCATATATCAAAAGTTGAAATAGAAAACAGTTGTTAGTTTTTGCAGCATTTCCAGTGTTCTGGTAAGAACAAAATACATGCACATATACAAGCTACAAAATACAAATTGTGTTGTTTCAGTGATTCCAAATACAAGTTAGATGTTCTCATATTTGCATTTAAAACTGGCATTCCATGATATAAAGATGAATGGCAAAAAATCATGCTGATAATCTAAATTTTTAATTTTTTTTCCCTTAGAGTAGTATTAAATAACAAATAAAAAAAAAACACCATGACAAGTCAAGAAAAAGACTGTGGAAGAAAGAAAAAAGCTTTATATTTTAGTACCTTTAATGGCACTTTTTTCTCTGATTTTTAAACAAGGGGCTCTATGTTTCCATTTTGCACTGGGCCTCACAAATTCTGTAACCAGTTCTGGTTGCATGTTCTTTGTCTGCCCCGGGAATCCTCCTGCAGGAAGCATCTGTCTTCCATTCTGAAGTCATTAGTTCACCCTCACAGCTGAGGTTTGGCTGGAGAAAGGACATCTTTATTTTGGCAAATGGGCAGAACTGGCAAACAGAACTAGCAAAAGGAATAATCGTGTGTCCTAAAATCCAGTATGGTAAAATGCTTAGGCCCTCATAGATTAGGTTTTCTTTGTCTCGTTATAGTTTACAGCTGCGGATTTTTCACACTGAAAAGTTGTCAAATAAATATTTTTCCTTCATCACTTCTTTACAAAAGCTCAAGACTTCCCAGTGCCATCTTACTGCAAATTTTCTTTTCTCTTAGAGCTACTAGAAATGACCCACGACTAACCAAGAGCTGTGTTATTAATTTTTATTATGTGCTTTTCTGTCATTGTTGCTGATGAAGCATTTTCAGATGATTTCAATAAATGTTTACCGAGAGCCAGCTCTGTGGGAACCACTGTACTAGACACTTCGGATACCAAGTGAAGCGGAGTCATGATCCACAAGGGGTTTAGAGCTAACGTCCTGCAGAGGGAATAAGCGAGGCCCAAATGTGATGACTAGTGATCTGGCGTTTTTTCATGCAGAAAGTTTTTTTGTTTATTTTTATTTTTCACACAAACTAGTAAACTCTATTTGTGTGTGGGGGGGGTATAGAAATCACTCTCTAATATTGAGCTAAGCACAGTAAGTTAACTTAGAGCACCACTGGATAAATATATTATTGCCACAGGAAAGGGCAAGAAGCAATTGAAACTGACTCATTTTGGAGGAAGAAATGTTCCTTTGAAAAAAACTGTTGTTGTTCTTTTGAGTTGAAATTTCATTTTTCCTGATTTTTTAAGGACAGAGATGTTGTTTGGGAGAATCTGACCAAAATAAAACTCCCCACGTCCCAAATCTGTGATTCAGAGAACTCCACTGACAATGATCAAAATCATTCCTCAAGTTGTGACAGGCTGCGGTTATACTTCCAGAGTCCATTTATCCATTAGTCTCTGAGGCCCTTTGCTATCAACATTCACTCTCTAGTCTTCGTTCTTAATGCCTATGTTAGGAGTAATAACTTGTGATGTGCTTCTGATACTAGGATCTTGAGAGTTGTGCTTTTGTTCTATTACAAAAATTTTCCTGAATATAATTAAAATATATTGAAAATTATTTAATGTTGGAAGACAGAAATTTGGGGGGACTTGTTTTCATGAAATGCTTGTGGATACTTTACTCTCAATAGTTTCTAGTTACATCATATTTGTCTATTCCCCGGTATCTGTTCTTTCCTTTTCCTTGCAATAGTACTCTTGATTTTTAGCTGGGCATGTAGCAACCTGGTATAAAGACATTTCCCAGCTTCCCTACCACCTAGGTAGTGACTAAGTTTTAACTAATGTGATGTAAGCAAAATATAATGCTCTTCTTTCTGTTGGCTGAAATGTAAATGTGACAGCTGGAACTTCAGCAGCTGCTTTAGACTATGAGATGAGACTCTAAAGATAGTAAAACAGAAAAAATGCCTGATGACTTCAAGGACTGCCTGCTTCTAGACTTTTACATGAAAGAAAAATAAAGTTCCGTCTTGTTAAAGCCACTATTATTTTATAGTGTCTGTTATTTGCAGCTAGACCTAATTCTAACTGGTAACATCTTATTATGGATTCCTGGTTCATTCTGCCTAGGTGAACCCTGTCTTAATACTCAAACTTTTTCTTTACCTTGAAAATTATTGCTCCTTGTGCTAAAAAGTCTTTAAGGAGAGTTATGGTTTTCACAGCTCCAGTTAATTCATCTTAGTTATAAAAATCATGTAAACATCATAACAGCTGCAAATATTAAAGTAATTGCCTCAAATATTAGTTATTGGTTTTCTGTCAATGTCGAGATATAGACTTTGACTTATCTAACGCAGTCAGCACTAAGCCCACCTCTAGTTTGGCTTTTGATCCTATCCATCCCACCAGCTTCCACAAATCAATATTTAATTAGCAAAAAAATTTTTTAAAGGAACAGGGTATCTGGGTTCTACCTCAAGCCTGGAACAAGTCTGATGGAAGCACCATTTGCCTTCCTAAGTGGAGCTTGGGATAGCATTTCCTGAGGTGACCACTGAAGGAATTGCTGGAACGGGGGAGTCATGAGATGCCAATGTTACAAGCCAGAAGACAACTGGTGTGCTTCCACTCCAAAGGACAAGATGAGACCTTGATGCATAAATGAGTTACCACATCACCAGTGGAGAAAGTCCCCATGGGATGGGGGAACACCTGACTGGGTCTAGAAAAGCAGTTTAGGACTCAGTCCAGCAGCAGAGTAAGCATCAAGGGGTCCTTTAACCTAATGCCTTGTAGATACAAGTGAGAGAAGAAGTTTCAATGGCCTAAAAATTAAAAAGAAGACCTAATATCATGAGCAAATGACTACAAATATGAGATGGATATACTAGAGAGAATGAAAATTAAGGTACATAAATAGATAACTACATTAAAAATAAAAATTTTGAAGAATGTTATGAATGCAATTATAATTCTATAATTGATGAAGTCTTTAATTTGAATTTCTACCAATCTAGATAGAAGGGTTGGTATTAATATCAAGTGATGTTGACCAATGTAAGGGCTACTGTCCATTATAACTACTCAGTTTCCTTGCAGAGAACTATTTCAATTATAAATTTCCTAATGTATTCAATAAATAAAATTAGTTTTAACTAAAAGTAAAAAACACAAAGAATCTTAGAAATTAAATTACTAATTCAAGTGAACCACTCCCAAACAATCTCAGAATATATTGGTTTGAACAACCGGACACTTTAGTTCCTAAAAAAGCAATAGTAAAACACATCATCCAGTGACAATAAATATCAAGAATTTAGTAAGAAAACTAAAATAATAGATCGTGACTGAACATCAGTGAGCCTTCAGATCAAGTTTTCACCTTTCCATTCCCTTCAATGAGGTGGTTTGGAGAATGGTTCCTTACCACTGAGACCTAAAGTCTGTTTAGCCACAGAGCTCCATGTTCTTCCCTCTTTGGTCTTTTCCTTAGTGGAAAAGGATTCTTCAAAGTGGGCTAGGGAGGTTTATCAGTAAGGGAGTACCCGAGCCTCCAGGAAGGACTAGAATACAGGAGGTGGCTTAATCCACTGGACATTTGGAGCTATATAGTCTGATACAACAGCTGATTCACAGTGTACATAAAGAGCTAAGCAGGCACCCATTTCCAATCTGATTTCCTTCTTTGCTTTGAGGCCAGACCCCATGCCTTTGACACCAAGACAGGCAAAGTAACAAACTGACTTATTAACAAGAAATATAAAAAGTATTTACTAAATGTTACCTATGTGCTTGATATTCAATGGATACAAAACAATAGATAGGAATTCTGCCCTCTGCTTATGATGAAGTTGGTAAAACAAGGAACAGACACATGTAATGATCCTTTCCTGTATCTGTATCCTTTGCTAGACTATAAGCTCGCTGACAGTAGAGTCTGTATTCATCATATTCACAGCTGCCCATTATAGCCCAGTCCCTGCCCACTCTAAATACTTGAATAAATGAATGAATATGAACTATTGAAGTAACAATACCAGGCACCCTCTACATAGTCACATACCAAAGACAGGGGTACAAAATGTAAGCTAGAAGCAATTAGAGAAGTGAAGATGGTTAAGTGGGCTGTCAGTGAGTTTGGAAGTAAGGTTAGAGTAGGACCTTCCCACTGTCTGCAGAATAAAAGAAGCTCTTCTAGCTATCTGAAGCCTGACTTTGAGGCCTTGACTGTGCCCTATCAAACATATAAAGCATTTTTCAGAGAGGACATAATGTGGCAAATGCCCCAAATTAATCAGACAACTAAAAATATATGGAAAAAATTAGCCGGGCATGGTGGCGCATGCCTGTAGTCCCAGCTACTAGGGAGGCTGAGGCAGGAGGATCGCTTGAGCCCAGGAGTTTGAGGTTGCTGTGAGCTAGGATGACGCCGCAGCACTCACTATAGCTGGGGCAACACAGTGAGACACTGTCTAAAAAAAAAAAAAAAAAAAAAAAACCTTTAATTATTCTAGGTGAAGTAACTCAGAAACAGAAAAATGAAGGCTGCATATTCTCAGTTATTACGTGGGAGCTAAGCTATGGCTACACAGGGACACATAATGGCATAGTGCACATTGGAGACTCAATGAGGGAGGGGGAGGGGATGAGAGATGAAAAATTACCTACTGGGTACAATATTCACTGTCTGGGTGATAGGTACACTGAAAGCCCAGACTTCACCACTATGCAATATATACATTTAAAGGAATTCAATTTGTACTCCCTAAACTCACAACTAAAGGACACGGGGAGCATTGTAGAGGGGAAGGGCATGCCTCTAACCCTCGCTTGGGTGAGGCAAAGACATAAAATGTAACCAAAATGTTTGTACCCCCATAATACCCTGAAATAAAAAAAAAAAGAAAAAAATCTTTTAAACTATCTTCTTATTTGGGAGATGGAATTTTTCTTAAGTTTGATGTTGCATATACTTGGGCATAGCAATTTTCAGTCAAAAGTGAATAGCCATCTAAGCTAATATTTAATGAAGAGAAAAACAAAGATAGATTTGGACATGATGTGACTCAACTTTTGCCATCCTTCAACCATTGAGGATTGTCTGAGGAGTTATTACAGCACTTGAGCAACGTGCCCAAGGAAGAGAATGGCATGGGAAAAATCAAAGTGGTGAGAATAAAAAAGAAAGACAGTACCACATAAACAAAGATGCTGGTTGCTACGTTATTTTTAATTGCAAATAAAATATAGGGATAACTGAAATGCCCAAAGAAAATGAGGAAATTAGCTATTTTACGGTACTTTCACTTGAGAGAATATTATGCAGCCATTAAAAATTATAATTAGGAAGATTTTTTATAGCAACATGGAAATACTTATTGCTTAATGTTAAATTTAAAAAATAGGATGCAAAATTTTATTCACATTCTGCTTATCGGCAATATAAATATATGTGGGAATACATGTGCAGACTGAAATTAAACATGAACAACTACAGCAGTGTTTGTGATTCAGCAGTAGAATTATGGGTGATTTTTTCCCCTCCATTTCCAAACTTTCTGTAATGCCATTTCTTTGTTGTATTAGTTGTCCATTATTATTAAACAAATTACCCCAAAACTTAGAAGGTTAACACAACAGGCATTTATTTTCTCACAGATTCCGTGGGTGGAATATATAGGCAGAGTTCTGCCAGGTCCCTCAGCCTCAAAACTGCAGTCAGCTCAAGTCTTGATGGAGGTAAGATTCACTTCCAAGCTCACTCTAATAGTTGTTGACAGGATCCAGTTTCTCCACAGTTGTCACACTGAGGTCCTGGGTTCCTCCCTGGCTATCATCTGAAAGTCTGTTTCACTGCTCTGTCACGTGGCCTCTCTGTAGGGCAGCTCAAAACATGGCAGCTGTTTTTTATGGGAGAAAACACATGAGAGAGCAATTAAAGGCAAGCATGATTGGAAGGCAGAGTCCTTTTGTAGCCTAATCTATGAACCAAGATCTCACTACTTTTGCCTTTTTCTGCTGGTGACTTCTAAGCAAGTCATTAGGTCCAGGCCATACTCAAGGATCAGGGATCATCGGGAACTCCTTAAAGGCAGCCCACCACAACTGTCATTCAAACAAAAGACATGTAAAATAAGAGCTCTTCTTTTCTCTTCACCATCCAGCAGATTCTAAAATCAGCTCATGACCCCTTATTCTTTGGGAATAGGATTTAGCAACTCCTTTTAGCACAAATATTAGCAGGAGAAAATCAGAAGCATCTAAGTATTATATTATGTATTGAAAAGTTTATGCTTCTGGGCATGTAGGGAGGCCCCTTGGGGCCGTTTCTGAAGGAGCCGGAGTGGCGGTGGAGGCTGGGCATGAAGGAATGTAGAAAGGCTACTACTAGTACCTAAGAATAGAATGACTTCCTCCCCTAGCCCCCAAATCCTAAAGGATTTCATTATGTTTTGTCCTTGACCAATGTCTTTGAATCTTTTGTGTTGGGAAAAGACCTTTTATATTATAATTTTCAAAGGATCAGAGGGAAAATGAAAAGGCAATAGAGAAAAACAGCCCTAGCCAAGTCCAATGTGGTAGTTTGTTGCAGCTACGTAGGATTCTACTATAAAAGCTGCACACATTTTACAGAATGGTAACTTATACCTTTTCACGAGGAGGTAGTGGGTATCCCCGGGAAACCAAAGACAAGCAGGGAGGAGGGGGGAGGGCCAAAGGGGAGATAAAGACGACCCTCTTCTCACAAACGGTCAGAAAGAGAAAGAAAAAGATGTATTCATTATGGGGTGATAATATCTAGTTATGCTCCAGCTACTAATAAAAGTCACTGTCTGCAAAGTTGTCCACCCAAGGTTTGCCAGTACCGTATGTCCAACAGGGAATTGCAATGTAAGCTTTGAGCAATGGAAAAATTCATCCCGCTCCCTTCAGCCCAGGTCAGATTAGAATGACACATCTTTAAACTGTTCCCTGCAGACATCTGCAAGAAAGTAATGGTTTGCCCCAGTTTACTGCTTGAAATGTGAAGTGAGCCCCTAGAGGACCCAGAACTCTATTCTAGCTGCTTCTGTGACTGTCACAAATCCGGGAACTCTCCCGGAGCTGGACAAGGCTCTCGTTGTGATTCAAGAACAGTTACTTCCAATCCTCAAACCAAATGACAAATCTCTCCAACTGAGAAGGGTTTTTATTTTACTCTCCTGAAAAAGAGAAATTTATTGCCTTTTTTGTTATTTGTTGTTTGTTTGTTTTGTTGTTGTTGTTTAATAGAAACATGGACTTTTTTTCACCTTGTGGTAGGCAAAGATGTCCGTGACCTAATCCTCAGAATTTGTGAATACGTTATGTCACAGGGCAAAAGGGAATTCAGGTTGCAGATGGAATTATGGTTACTAATCAGCTGACCTCAAAATAGGGAAATTATCCTGGATTATGTAAGAATCACAAAGGTCCTCAAAAGTGGAAGCGGAAGGTGGAAGAAGAGTCAGTGTCCAAGCGATGTGATATGAGAAAGATTCATCCAGCTGTTTCTGGCTTTAAAGATGAAAGGGGATCACAAGTTGAGAAATGCAGTGCTCCTAGAAGCTGGAAAGGCAAGGAAACAGATTCTCCCTAGGACCTCTAGAAAGGAACGTAGCCCTGTCAACACATTGATTTTAGCCCAGTGAGATCCAAATCAGATTTCTTACCTCCAGAATTATAAGAAAATAAATTTGGGGTGTTTTAAACTACCAAATTTATGACAATTTGTTAAGACAGTCATAGAAAACCAATAAAAGCCACAAACCAAACAAATTGCTAAAGTATAGGTTAATTAGTTTCAGATAAAATGGTTATTTTACTAGAAAAAGTTGCTCAGAAATAAAAAGATTGGTTTAGGCCCGGCTTATAAGAATACTGTGAAAACAATCTAAGCCTGCCATTGTGATCATTAAAAGTAGTCACCGAAATAGCAGGTCTTAAATTTCTCATTGACTTTTCACACTTAGTTGTGATAGTAACTTTCATCCACTGCAGAAATTGATTTCAGTTGGTGGGAAAATTGGAAAATACAGGCTTATTTATTTCAATGAAAATGAATGGAAAAATAAAGACATTTAACTTCCGCTTATACTCTGAGAGCATAAAACCTGTTCTCAGCTTTCTTTAAGTCCAAAAATTTACAGACTTTTGATCAGAGCCAAAAAAAAAAAAAAAAGAAGAAGAAGCCCTTTAATGTCCATGAAAGTCAGAGAGACCTGAATTTATGAAGCTTGTCCTTCATAGCATAAATTAGATGAAATCCCATTAGTCTATTCTAAAAAGACAGCAAAATCCATTCTCCAGGGATGGGAACCTGTGATTCCAAACAGTTTAGCTGTTTTAAAGCTAAGGCTATGGGGTGGTGAACTGGTAAATGCAAAGAGATGAACTCATCCTGCTTAAAAAGCTTTGGAAATTCCATGAGATCTCCTTTTCTTTCCCGCCCCCCTTTAAGAGTCTGTGAAATGCAAGACTGACAGATGAATGTGGATGTTAAGAGGTACATTCTTCTGATGATGCACTTGCTGAGCTTCCATTAACACTTAAGGGAATTATGTGCAACTATCAGTGGGAGAATATATCCCTAATACTCTATTTTTAATTTTTTTTCAATTAACACTTATGTTTAGTCAATCCCCAGCAGGATTTGCTGGTGAGATTGCTGGCTTCCTAATGCAAGTTTCTTTTTAGTTAGCCGAGCTAATGCTGATGACCTGTTTTTACTTGATGCTGCACTGTTAGATCCAATGTCTACCTAAATGCATTTGTGAATTAAATCTTGTCTGGAAAGGTTTGCTCATTCAACCTAGGGATTAGAAATTATATTGACCCAGGGAACAAGACTTGCTATATTTAGTCTGGGAGCAGTGCCAAAAATGCACAGCCAGACAAAGGGATTAGGGGGCCCTGACATCATTTTTACTCCAGCATCTCATAAAACATAAAGAGTAGCAATTATGCTACGTCGTTTGAAAGATACAATTCCCAGGTTTTAATTGTTTTAAATTTTTTGTTTGGAGCCTCTTTTTCAGATCAATGATATTCAATGCTTAAAGGGAAAAAGAAGAGACTAGAAAGGGAAAAATCAGGCTTTAGTAAAGACCAAATGATATTATGTTTTTATTCCCATTCTGCGATAAAGAAACCAGTGTACAGAGAGGCTAGTTATGTAAATTGTAGAAAGGTACAATCAAGTTGGGAGCAGGATCAGCTTTCCATCCACACCTGTCTGACTCCAGATCCCATACACTTATTTTTTTACTGTTAGTCCGATCTTGATGTGAGAGAAAAGGGGTATGTATGTTTCATTTCAGTTAGACCATTCTAATAATGGAATGGGTTCAGAACCTCCCAAGAAAAGCTGAATGTTTCTGACTCAAGCTTCTGTCCCTTTTTTAGACAATCATTTTCCTCCTCTCCTCACTTGCCTTTCCTTCCTAATAAAAGCACTGATGAAATTAAACATTAAAACTCCAGGAGGAAAAAAATCTCCAAGAGGGCACAGATTGTCATTTATCTTTGTATCTCCACTGCCTTGTACAATACCTGATCCAGAATAGGTGCTTGTCACTGGCTCATCATAGGAAAGAAAGAATTAATAAACCAATGAATCAATGAAGATTGTTCTATTTATAATACTTATTGGAACTGCTGTTTCGCCTTCAAATGTAAGAAAGTATTTTGTTATTGTTTTAAGCCAACTGCTTTGAAAATATTAAGTATTCCAAATTTCTGACTTGTGTCATGAAAGACATGGACATAGAACTATTTTTCTGTCTCACTATGTGCAGACACACATACATTTATATTTAGTAATATATTTTTATTACACATCCAAATATGATATGAAATAGTTTAAATTCAGAGGTGTAAGCACTCAGAGCTACCAAGTAATATTCTCATAAAGGGCCTTTTTAAAATTCCATTAATGTAAAACAAAGAGATTTCTAAAATTATAACATTCATAGATCTTTCTAAAATGTAGGTACCTCTTGGACAGGATTTATAAATTGTCCAGCTGTAACAGAAAATAATTTCAAAAACTTGGGTAAATGTGGATGATGTCACCATTAACAAGAATATATTTTTTAAAAAACTAAACTCTAGTTCATATTTTAAATCAGCCTATATTTAGAACAGTGGTTTCAACTGTATCTGCACAACCCCAGAGAGCAGTTAAAATTTTCCAAAAGTAATAGGTAGTGATGCTGTGGGAATTCTTCTCAAAATGTACACCTAATGTTTTCCACATTAGGCTTTTCTTTAGAAGAAAGTACAGCATCCTAAGTGCCTTTCTAACAAAAAGAAAACAAATTTTAGAATTTTTCTTTCTTTTTTTCTTTCTTTTTCTTTTTTTTTTAGAGACGGGGTCTCACTCTTGCTCAGGCTGGTCTCGAATTCCTGAGCTCAAGCAATCTTCCTGCCTCAGCCTCCCAAAGTGTTACGATTACAGGCGTGAGCCACCGTGCCCGGCCAGAATTTTTCTTATATGGCATTCCATGAAATGCCTTGTTTCCAAGTGAAAAAAAAATCCTAAGGCATTATAATAAAATATAAGTTTTGCATCAGTAAAAAGACCATTCCCAGAACTTTATTTTTATCAAGTGTGTGACATTTTCTATGAAAGACTCCAGTTCATATTTTTGAGAATAGAGTTTTTTTATAATACCACCTTTGCAGGATGTATTGGTATAATGAAAATGTCAATACACATAGGTCATACGTGAGGCGTATTTAGATTGATTATGTGTTCTAATAGCCTCAAATCTAAATGAAGAGGTTTTTTAATGAGAAGGTAATAGGAGTACAGAGATGCTTGTATGACATAAAAATACATGGGGAGGTGTGTTGTAATGTGAATAAGACTAATTGATCATCTTATTGGAGAAACACTTATCTTGAGATGAAAAATGGCCACACTGTTGTTTGACATTTGGATTGTCAATGGCTTGACCAGAAGAAACCTTGGTCAAACACTCCAGAGACAAGAGCAGTTCGAGAGAGCAGTTGCTAGCCAAAGGTCACTGATAGAATAATAAGGTTTTTTCTTCACAGTCTTAAGAAAATTCTCTGATGCTGCTTACATCCCAGTGAAAGGGAGATAAAATGATTACCAAAAGATATCCTTTTATTAAAAATAATACCATTCGATGTTACAACAGATATGACAGGACAAACCAAAATTTCTCTACAATAAAGTCCCTAATTAGCATAATTTGACATATAACCTACACTTTGCTCATGTGATATACATCAAAAGTAAAATATTGAATTTTTTTGAGAAAACACAAGCAAAGAAAACATCCAAGTCGAACACTAATTATTTAGTTTGAAAATCATTCAATGAGTAGAATTAATCAAAATAAGTTTAGAATCTCTATTTGCTTTTAAATTTGCATAGAAAATAAAGACTTCAAGTAGGTTTAAAAGTATTTTTAAAAAGAAACAAAGAAAGAGGTCCAATGGGCCTCTTTTCTCCACCTTGGAGTTAAGATTTTCAGATAAAAGTTGGTGAATATTCTTAGTCATTCCATGCACCTTTGTTAATTTCAGCATTTCTTATCTCCTTAAGCTGCTCACATTAAGAACTTTAAATTAAAATAAAGAGATCTTTAATTTAAAATTTAAAAATCTCTAAAATGATAGCATTCATAAGTCTCTCTAAAATCTAAGTATCTCTTGGGCGGGATTTAAAAATTGCCCAACTGTAATGAAAAATAACTTCAAAAATGAGTCGATGTGGGTGATGTTGCTGTTAAGAAGAAATTATTTAAAAAAAAATAGTAGTTCATATTCAATTTTTGAAATAGTAGTTCAATTTTTTAAATTGTCCAGGATTTTAATACCACATGAGCAAATATCTTACAACTGAATTCTTTAACAAGACGTTAGCAACAGTGCTAAGATGTACTGACAGACATGAGGCACTCCCAAACCGTGGACTTCTCACTCCTACCTCCCTGAAGGGTGATACAAAATCTAGGACCATCTCTGAGGAAGTTAATAGTTCCCCACTATCTCTCCACTCCAGAATATTTGCACAGTGGAGTTCAAGTGAAAATATACAGTATGGGAGAACTTGAGAGCAAAAAGAAGTTGAAACATTGCAACATGAGCCTGAATTATGTACAGGGAAAGGTGGAGAGGTAATTCCATTTCCCTTTATCTTGACAAGAGTTGGCTGTACATGAGCTTCAGGGCCACATTCTAACCTCAACCCTCCTCTTACACAACAGATACTCACCGCTTCCTTGCCCATCTTGGTCACTCTAGCAAAAAAGGGCTCTCTAAGAACTATTAACCCAATTCATTCTACCTCCATGGATGGTTCTGAGAATTATCTGCTGGTGCTTGATAAATAACTAAATTACCACCAAACTGCTTTTCTGCTAACAGCAATTTGAAATAAATTTTTAGTTCTCTTAGACATGAACAATTCTACCTTTTTGATTAATGACATTATTTGCCAGTAGTCTCTGAAAAATACAGTACAGTTTGGATGAAACAAAGGTTGGGATGAACAAAGGTTGGACTGCTGTGAGATTCAAATTCTCACTAGCATTGCATCCATGGCCTCCTGCATCCCAGGCCATCCTTTACAGCTCAAATTGCATGGAAGAAGCACAGCAGCATCTCCCCTATTCTCTTCAATCAGGAATCCATGCTTTCAGAGGAAAATGCATAGATCTCTGAATTTTTTTTTTAGGCAGAGTCTTGTTCATGCTGCCCTGGCTAGAGTGCAGTGGCATCATCATCTCTCACTGCAACCTCAAACTCCTGGGCTCAAGTGATTCTCCTGCCTCAGCCTCCCAGGGTGTTATGATGACAGACATGAGCCACCACGCCCAGCCTGAAATACTCTTTCTTTTCTCAGGTGGCTACCAGTTCTATGAATTCTGTAAATTTAACTTATTGCCAACATTATTTTTACACGATTCTTTGCAGACCAATGTGTTACTTGCAGCCAAAGAATGCCAAAGCCCCACAGCTTCTTAGGATCCATACATGAAAGATAGCTATCCTTTGCCATTCCAGAAACAGACCTCAGTCTCGAGAGCCAACTACCTTTGGAGCTGAGAGATTACTTGAAACCAAAGTGTCATGAAGTACCAAACTGAATTGCTGGTCTACAGAAAGTTGGTAGCATCCAGTCTCCTGTCTGACTTTAAGGATGGGTTGTATCCTAATCAAGTCACTCCAGTGTTTGAACAATTTTATCAGTGTCACCTCTGAATCATAAACTTCAGGCTAAAAATGGTGAACCAGAGCTCCCAGAAGGCACCCTGTCCATCAGTATAAGCTTTGTCGTTAAATTCTCTGATGTTTCTAGCTAAACCTTGGGAAGAAATCCAAGTAAATAATTCCAAAACTCTTTCTTTCTTTTTCTATTTCTTTCTCTTGTCCCCTGCTTTTTCAGGCTTACAATAGTCACATAATTTAATAACCGAGTTCTCAAAAATGGACATTTCACTAGGAATGAAGATGTGTTTAAATTTGTTTCATATTCAGATTATCATGCAGCAGAATTAGGTGAACATTCTGATGATCGTTTCCTAGATATGTAATCCTGGGAAAATTATTTAATTTCTATGGATATATTTTTGTCATTGGTAAAACGTAGCTAGTAATACCTGCCTCTCTGAGTATGTTGTAAGGATTAAGCAATCTACAAAGTAATACAATGTCATAGACACATAAGAGATGTTAATTTTTTTTGACAAAATTTCAAATTTATTTACTTAAAAATTTGTCACAGGATGTGTTTTTCTTTTGTCAGAAATGTCTTTACTGTTAAATTATCTTTGTTCACCATTTTAAAAAGGGGAATAATTCAGGTTGTTTAAGACTTGCATTTAAAGATTGATTTAAAATGTTTACAAAAATACAATATTACATTCATTTCTACTTTTGAGTCAACTTTATATATTTTTAAAAATTCAAATAATTACAGAGTCTTTATCTTATCCATTTTGTGCATTCAAAATTTCCATAGAATGATATATGATAATTATTTCTTTCCATTATTGAACACATAATTTGTTTCTAATCCTTAAACGGTATCATCAATAATATTGGATGGAAGGGGAAACTTTGTGCACAAGAGCTTTTTCTAACTTTTAATTTTTTTTTTTTTTTTTTGGAGACAGAGTCTTGCTCTGTCACCCGGGTGCAGTGGCATCACCATAGCTCACTGCAACCTCAGAGTCCTGGGCTCAAGTGATTCTCCTGCCTCAGGCCCCCGAGTAGCTAGGACTACATACAGGTGTGTGCCACCATGCCCAACTAATTTTTTCTGTTTTTAGTAGAGACAGGGTCTAGCTCTTGCTCAGGCTGGTCTCAAACTCCTGAGCTCGAGCAATCCTCCTGCCTCAGCCTCCCAGAGTGCTAGGATTACAAGCGTGAGCCGCCACGCCCACCCTAATTGTTAATTTCTTAAGATACATTTCCAGAAATGAAATTACTAGATCAAAGGATATGAACACATTTTTATGGTTTTGATCTGTTTTGTTGATTTTAAATACAGAAAAAGAAGAAGCTACTGTGAGGTAAGATAATCAGAGGTCTGAATTTGTGGATTTGGAAGGTAGGGAAAGGAATATTTCAGGAAGAGAAAAAAATGCCTGAAAAAAAGAAACAGAACCAAGTAAGAGCTTAATATGAACAAAAGGCAATAGGGAATTAACCTGACTGAATAGATTTATTTTGACTATGGTGGGAATGGGTTGCTACTATTCCCACTGGATGGGTTAGGTAGGTGCTTTAGAGGGGGCCCCTGAGAACAGGATAAAAGAATATAAGCTTGCTGCAGTATGCCAAGAGCCCAGGCATTCACACAACTGAGAGAAGGAGATGGTTCATGAAAAACCACTGGCAACAGGATTGAAGCTGAATTGAATGAGGACATTGAATTGTGGAAAATGGCTACAGTGAAAGCTTCACATGTGATGTCAAAGAAGAGGAAAATGAGCTGGACATGGTGGCTCACACTTGTAATGCCAGCACTTTGGCAGGCTGAGGCAGGTGGATTGCTTGAGGCCAGAAGTTCAAGACCAGCCTGCCAACATAGCAAGACCTCATCTCTCAGAAGAAGAAGGAGGAGGAGAAGGAGAAGAAAATGGAAAGAAATTCAGACACTGAAGAGAAAAATGAAAAATTAAGGGACTCAGAAAGAAGTTAGCATAAGAGAGTGAAATATACTTTCCCACAGTTCTCACTTGAGTGACTGGAAGTGAGAAGTAGATGTCACTCGAGTGACAGCAGTCAGGCAACTGGGAAGGAAAACAAGTGTACCAGAGGGGTGAAATGGGCAGGGGATATTGATTTTGAGTTGAGAGTAGGATGTTCAGGTAAGAAAGCCAAGTTTAGCCTGTTGGAAGCCCTTATATTCTTCAGGACTTTAATGGTTTAAGTTGGATACATGCAAAACAAGAAGTTTATATTGCAGTGCAGGACATTTTACCAGAAGGTGGGGAAGGAACTGTAGAGCTTCTGAGATGGCCACATCAGCCAAGGCCTTGGACCAAGGCAGCAAGTGATCCTGACTTATCAGCCCATGGCCTCCGAGGACCAAGATATGAGTGTCAGAATTTCATCAGGAATCATGTCCCATTGCTGTGGTCTGAATGTTTGTGTCCCCCTAACATTTATATGCTGAAAGCTAATCCCCAATGTAATAGTACTACAAGGTGGGGCCTTTGGGAGGTGATTAAGCCATGAGAACAGAGCCCATGTGAATGGGATTAATACCCTTATAAAAGAAGCCTGAGAAGTTGTTTGCCACTTCTATCACATGAGGATGCACCTGGAAGGTGCCATCTTTGAGGAAGAGGACCCTCACCAGACAGCAAGTCTGCCAGCTCCTTGATCTTGGATTTCCCAGACTCCAGAACTGTGAGCATTAGATTTCTGTCATTTATAAGTCACCTATTTGATGATATTTTTGTTAAAACACCCTGAATGGAATAAAATACCCATTCTCTAGTTTCACCATCAAATACGTGATGAAATACAATTGTGGTGAACCATTAGGACAAGAAGAAATGAAATTTAGAATTATTTAGAGTAGATGTAAAATTGGCAATGCTATTACAGGCTCAATTCATTTTATTTGGGGGCCAGTAACATATTATTCATGGATGATTAATTTTGGGAAGGTGTCTGTGTCAAAAGACTCTTCTAAAATATATCTGAGAAACCCTGAAACTCAGAAAGTCTTCTCTGAAGAGCAGTATAAATAGCTTTCAAGATACTACACAATAGTGAAAATTTGGCAGGCCTCACACCTGCAAAAACTTACATATGGGCTCCAATGCCCACACCAGACAGTCAGAATTCTGGATTCATCTTTTAACTACAGAAAATTCCACAAGATGAATCTAATAATCCCCTGGGTCATCCCAAACCACTGAACACATACCCTGTATTCCAAATGTAATCCTTTGCATTTTTCCTTGAAGGAATACTAATGACATGTGTGAACCATATGTTGCAGTCTAATGACTCCCCAATCAGCAAGGAATTTCCTTGGATTTTTTTACAAGATCCCAGAGGAACCAGAAATAGACAGCAGGAGAATTCAGTTTGAAGTAACCCTCTTAGATTGAATTAAATATACTTGTATCTGAGATGGTATCAGGCTCTGCAAGAAAAATTGGAGGGTATTAAGTATTTCTGAACTTATGTGTTTATCTATTTTTAATTATTACCTTTTTAATTTATGGGGAAAATATTCCATTAAAATAAGGCCATTCGAGAACCACAAATAAGACCATTGGTTTGGGTAAGGCCGTAGTTAGTCACCTCAAAAAATGCTCACATCATCTTAGAGATGAGTAGAGAATGCACCAGAATAACTCATAGGCAGTAGGACTGCTCGTGGCCCATGGGTCCCGGAGCACAATCTAGCTGCTAAGCATTCTCAATCTACAGAGGAGGAAGGCTCTGGAAATTGCTGTTAGTGAGTCACTGTAGAGCCCTGTATCAGAACCAAGCCAGGAGTGTGTTAGATACATCCATCTCCCAAGAGTGCTGGGCTGCGGGTCTCCAAGGCCTTCAGGGTACTGAGGATGCTCTGGCCCAGAATGTCCTTCTTTCTCAAGATCTGTGGAGCCAGAGTGAGGAGAGAAGGGAGGAAGAAAGGGAGAGTGAGAACATGGGGAAGCACTCTCTTGCCTATTACCAGAGGTTGTTTTGATCCTTTTAAATTGATAGAAGTTCACAGAATTGTATATTTTTCCTTTTCTGTAACTCCAATAAATATGTTCATTGCAATTAAATAAGATTTGCAGTACATTAGCCTGTAATGGATGCAGCCTTTGGGTATTTTTGAAAACTAAAATTAAAAGAAAAATGAGCAAGTAAATGTGTTGATTAATGCATCTATGAAGATCTTACACTATCTTTTAAACAGAGGAATGAACATTTCAAAGCAAAATAATAATAACAGGAAAATAAATATACTGTGTATTTGTAATGATAAACGTGTTTTTCAAAACAACCACCAATGAATTAATATTGTTCAACCCATTCCGAAGATGAACACAATAAGGCATGAAGAGATCAACCTGCTCTTGCACACAATAATTTGGTAGGGGCAGCAGCAGCTGCTAAAACTCCTAGTCCAGCCAGGTAACAGTGATTACCAGGAAATTTGTCAAGAGTTTCAAAGTTGTACCTAATTTTCTTAGGAGAGGAATCATGTTATGTATATTTTGGGGGCAAGGGTATGCTTCAGAAGTCTGTAGCTTTTTCAGGGGCTGCTTCTTCCTGATTCAAGCTACCTTTCTGGCCCTCTGTTAGTGTAGGGAGAGGTTAATAAAGCTTGATTTTGGGTCTTCCTGCCTCCTTCATCAGGGTTATTTTAAATTCTCCCTCCAGAGCTCAATCTGCCCCCACATTTCTCCTATTCCTGGGTGAACTCTTAACTAAGATTGGAGCTGAAGGTGGCTGTGGTAGCCAGCCTCCAAGAGGGCCCCCAATGATCCTTGATTCTAGGTCTTCATGCCCTTGCCTAGACCCTTCAACACTGAATCAGAGCTGGCCTGTGTGGCTGATGGAACATTCCAAAGTGATAGTTGAGAGACTGGGTCATAAAGGCATGGCAACTTCCACCTTGGTTTCATGGATTACATGTTTTGGAGGAAGCCAGTAGCCATGTTGTGAGGATACTCAAGCAGGCCTCAGAGAGGCCCACATGGAAAGAACTGACCTGCTGGCCACGTGAATGAACCACCTTGGATGTCAATGCTTTAGGCCTAGTAAACTGCGAGACTGCTGCGGCCCAGCCGACATCTGACAGTAACCTTGTGAGTGATCTTGAGCCGGAACTACCCAGCTGAGCCCCTTCAGAATTCCTGACATGCAAAAACTGTGAGGATTAACAAGCAATTATTGTTATTTTAAACTACTAAGTTTTGAGGTGATTTGTTACACAGCAACGGGTAAGTATCATAGGAGGTTAATATATAACTTCTCTTGAGGGGCATTTATATTAATACTTTAACCAGAGTCATTACTAAAACATAACAAAAATTAGTGAAATGACAGGTAGTGTGTTGGTGTCTTGTCCCTGCTCTGTCTTCTCATTAAGTTCATTTCATCCTTCTTTCTATTGTGGGAAAATAAAATGCAGTGCTTTTGGCATCAGGTGACATTTTCTCCCTCAGACCTGGACACAGACATTCTTCATCCTGACCTGATGTTCTCCCCTCCTCCTGGCTTCAAGAAACCTGGAGAACTGATGGCGACATACAACTGTTGATTATTGTAGCTCCAATCCTAGCTGTACATTGAGCCATTAGTACAACATCTCTGTGCCTCATGTTTTGTTTGTTTGTTTCTTTGTTTTTTGAGACAGGATTTCTCTCTGCTGCCTGGGCTAGAGTGTAATGGTGCGATCATAGCTCACTGCAACCTCAAACTCCTGGACTCATGTGATCCTCCCGCCTTAGCCTCCCAGGTAGCTGGAGCTATAGATGTTCTGTACCACACCTGACTAACCTTATAGTTTTTTTGTAAAGAGATGGGGTCTTACTATTGCCCAGGCTGGTCTTGAACTCTTGAACTTCTGCCTCAGCCTCCCAAAGTGCTGAGATTATAGGCATGAGCCACTTCACCCAGCTGTGCTTCATGTATTTTCAAGGCTAAAATGAAAGATGACTTACATAGATTTAATGCTTAATAGATGTCAAAAATTATCTTTAAATATTTTTTATATATTGTTTTATTTAATCTTGAAAATACTTTGAAGCGGATTTTTTTTTTTGCCCATTTCTCCATAAGCAAAGAGAAACACAGAAGAGATCAAATGACTTGCCCAAGGTCAAGCACTAATTTGGATCCAAGCCTTCTGTCTTCCAAGCCCAGGCTCCGTGATTGAACTAGAAAATCACTAAGGCTCTTCTTGTAGGATTCTGGGCTGTAAGAAGCTCCTCCCGCCACACTCAAGCACCATCCACTTTTAGCTGGGCGGTGGGCTGGGCCCATATTGCACCCTGGGTGCTCTTCTGCCCAGGAGGTTTGGGACAGTCCCAAGCCTGCCCTGGTCGTGTGTCTCCCCTCTCCCTCCATCAGCCTGACATTCTTCTAAGTCCATTTCCACATTATTTCAACAACTCATCAGGGTCTATTTTTTAAGTCCCTGGTTTGGTTGACAAAGTTTGGGTATCAATCAATCAATCTATCTATCTATCTCTGGCTAACATGTAAATATATTATCTGGAAAATGCACATCAACCCCCTGATCACCATCTTTGACCCATTAGCAGAGAGCAGAGCCCAAAGGGAATAGGAGACTGGGCAGATACATTTAAATTTGGGAGTAATATTTGAGAAAGATCTGAAGACGAAGCATTTCTGGATGTTAGAGGCCACTTGGCAGTGGAGTTCCCAATATGAGCAGAGAGCCCTCGCCCCGACTCCAGACGCAGAGAGAAAAGTTTAACTTCAATTATCCAGAAGCTTGCAATCAGAAAACTCAGAAATACGCTATTTTAATTTAAGCATATACATAATTTGGTGTCATTTTGAAAAATACAATTTTATTTTAAATGACTCATGATAGATAGAGGTGAGGTACGGCAAAATCATTTCTGTTTGAAAACATTATATTAAGTGAAATGAGCCAGACACAAAAGGACAGATATTGTACGTTTCCCCTTATGTGAGGTATCTAGAGTAGTCAAATTCATAGGGAGAGAAGGCAGAATAGAGGTTACCAGGGGCTGGGGGGAGGAGCTAAGCTATTGCTTAGTGGGTACAGGGTTTCAGTTTGGGATGACACAAAACTTCTGCTGTTGGACAGTGGTGGTGGTTGCACAGCAATGTGAGTGTACTTAATGCCACTCAATTGCACATTTAGAAATGGTTAAAATGGTCAGTTTTATTTTATGTATATTTTCACAAGATAAAATTTTTTAAAAATCATTTCTGTTCCCAGAGCTCTAAAGTCTGTGTCTGATCTTATCTTTCCTCTTTTGCATCAGTTGCTAACTCCTTCCCATTTTTCCTCCAAAGTGCCTGTTTTATGTTTTCTGTCTTCATTCAAGTCTTCATCATCTCTCATCAAGGCTATTAAAATGAATTCCTAGATGGCCTCGCTGACTTCCGCCTTTTTCTGTCCAATCTGCCTCAAAATGCAGCTTTCTATGTCATCTGGTGTTTAATACCCTCAGCATCTCATTTTTGCCTCTTGAAGAAGCTTCAAACATATTATTCATGATACAGCCTTATCGCTCATTCAGAGGGGAACTCAGTATTGTTAGGTGTGGACATTTTTTTAATGTGCATTATCTAACTTCTTTGGATTGTGAAACATAGCATACATGCAAAAGAGTACATTAAACTTTTGTGTACAATTTAAAAAACAATCATAAGCTACGATTTGTGTAACCAGGTTAAGATAGAACACTTCTAGTTAGTGCTTAGCACTGACCTAACCCACTGCTACTGGAAGGTATGAGTAGGCCTACAGGATAGCAGTGGCAGGAAGAGTCTCAGAAAAAGAAGAGATGGAGACAAACTTTCTTACTTTATCATTTTAACCCAAGCATGGGATGCAGTACCTTCTAGCAGGACCAGAGGAGGGGACATGGACAATTCTTTAAAAAAAATTCTCTGGGGGCCAGGTGTGCTGGCTCATGCCTGTAATCCCAGCACTTTAGGAGGCTGAGATGGGAGGATTGCTTGAAGCCATGAGTTTGAGACCATCTTTACAAAAAAAAAAGAAAAGAAAAGAAAAAAAGAAAAACTAGCTGGATGTGGTAGTGAGCACCTGTAGTTCCAGCTATTCAGGAGGCTGAGGTTGGAGGGTCACTTGAGCCCAGGAATTCAAGGCTGCTGTGAGCAATGATGGTGCCACTGCACTCTAGCTTGGGTGACATAGTGAGACCCTGTCTCAAAAAATAAATAAATAAAAATTTTAAAAATAATAAAGGAATAAAAAATCTCTTCAATAATCATGATATATAAAATCAGCATAATACTAAACATAGCAAAAGTGAATATGATAGCAAATCCAGAGCTCGGCAGATGAGTATATTACAGCTCTTGCCCTGGAGAGATAGACATGAATACAGACAATTGCAGTAAACAGCAATCATTCTACAATAAAATGGTGTACAAAGTGCAACGCCGAGAACTGAAAGTTTGGAAACAGAAGGAATTTAAATTAAGTGAATCGTAAAACAAAGTCAGAAGCAATTGGTATCAGGTTCTTTGTCATCACTTAGTCCGAAATTTCCACTTTGAGCAGGGAAAGTTCTTGGGAACCAGAAGAGATGAAGGAAAAAAAAAACCTGCTTCACTTCTCTGTTGCCAGAGTCTATGAAGCAGCTAACAGCAAGTTACCAGTGGAAGCTGTGGATTTCCCTTCTCCAGAGATCTTATGATCGACTTCGAAGCCTTATGTATTCAATGGGTTGCCAAATTTGTTAAAGCAACTGGATACGTGCCCGACTGCCACTTCATTTAGTGCTGTGTAGACACAGTCCTAAGCATGTGAAGCTCCAACAAAGCACTTAATGTTATTTTAGGCCTTGTCTGATCTCCGTTATCACTGAATTTGTAAGTTCCTTGAGGGCAGAGAGTAATACTGTGTTCACAGTGGCAAACACTAGACCCACTAAGGCTAGTTTAAACAAGAAAAAAAAATAATTTTAGTTTTCAGAAGGGCCAGAGAACTAGATGCGGAGGAGACTCCACACTCAGCAGGCAACCCTGGTAACCTTGGCACAGGCCTCAGGCCGATACAGGCTGGAATCACCGTTGTGGGCACAAGAATCAGCTGTTCCTTTTCCTACAGAAAAAGTGATGGTTTATTGGAGGAAGGGAGAATAAACACTGGGCAAGCCAAAACAATGGCAGCTACGTAGTCCATGCTCCATGGGATACAAATAATTTTAGCCAAATTAAGATACCTAATATGGGTTTTAAAAATTATATATATATTTCTTCTCAGGCATACCTAGAGATATTGAGTTGCTAGTGAAATAAAGCCAACTTCTAAATAAAACTGGTGAGAAGACTAGCATTTTCTCATCACAGTTATTTAACTCTTACTGGACTCCTCAAAGCTTAACCAGACCTATGTTTTTGAGTGTGTTTATTTCATAAAGCACTATCAAATTTTATGCCACAGAAGAGAAAGGATATTTTGGTGCTGCTGTCTAGAAAACTGTAAAGCTTACTAAGAATACACATTCTTATAAAGTTTGCCTATATCTTTATAAACTTGCTTTTAACATTAAAAATAGCATTTCTTTAGTGTTGCTTTATAAGTATAGAAAAATGATAATCTGGAGTATAGTTTTCCATATTTCTTGGTTTCTCCATTTTTACTTCAGCTAAAGGTACACTTTTCTTATTCTTTTGCTAATCATGAATTCTGCTTTTATCAGCACAAATTCAAAACTTATTTCCAACTGGTAGGATGAAAATTGAACATATGTGACACTGAAATGCTGAATTCCCTGTTGAAGAAATGAATAATAGGCCTTATCTGTCATTTATTTGACTCATGTGTACACTCATGTATACTACAGACATTTTTATTTAATTATTCAAGAATTGGCACATGAGATACATTATCTAATTCCTCCGGGGCCTTCTACTGGCAAAAATAAATGCGACTGTGGCTACTAAATGAATTTTTCCCCTTTTTCTTATATTGGAAGTAATGACTTTATTGTCTTAACATTTAATGATTCACTATTTTAAAATTTTAAGCAACACAGAAAAGTACTACACAGAAAAAATATCAACAAAATCCTACTAGGTAGAAGTAACCATCATTAATATTAGGCAAATATCTTTCTTGACATCTCTAAGTAGACACTCAGATAAGAGAATTGATAGATGAACAAATAGGGAGATAGCTTAGTACACAGAAATAATTTTATAAAACTGGATACATACTATGCATACAATTTTTAAATAAAAATATTAAATTTGCATTTACTTACGTTTAATAAGAGAGAGAAACAGATGAAACTAGCAGATAACTGTTCCTTCTTCACGAAGAGAGCAATATCTAAAAGAGCTTTCTGAGATTGACTGAGAAAAATATTTAAAAGTTTGGAATTTTAAGCAACCCAAATGTGTTTTTGAATTTTATGTGTTCCTAATACTGCATAATTTTAATTGAGAAAGCTTTAAGCTATCTCTATTCGTCCTGAGTTCCAAATGATAGTTGTATTTTATAACTAAAATTAGAAGGATACAGAATTAGAAAATCTGAAACCTTTAGTCATTAGTTACATATACCCTGGAGCTAGCCTACCTTTGTGATTGTGATCCATAATGAGTTAGAGATAGGGAGAAAGTAAAACTGTCATTCATCTTTTTTCATTGAGAACAAAGGTCGTTTAGTTCATTGGCATAACAAAATATGCAAGTCGCAATTGTTTTTGTTTTATGGAACCAGTTAAGAAACATAACATTTTCTTATAAAATATATAAATTTTTCAAAATCAAAAGCTAAGCCAAAAATTCCATACCTTCAATAAAAGTAGACTTCAACAATTCTCTTTGACTTCTCTTTGTGACAATTCCAAAGCATCTTCTGAGATACAAATACAGATGTTTTTGAAGTTTGCAAAGGAACCATATGCTGCCAGAAAAATAGATTATTCTGGTTGCATGTGTGCTTTCGTTTGTAGTTCAAACAAAAGAGTATTGGACTTCTTGGCAGGTTAACCCAAGGAAACTTAAATTGCTTGTAAATTCAGTTTAAGATTTTTAGGGACAAATAGTATGCTATTCTTGTCTGAATGAGAAATATTATAGTTCTATTAATAATTTGGAGCTCATTTTATTTATTTGCATTGACTCTATCATTTCTACAATTCTTTCATAAGCTAGTAGTGGTCTTCCCCCCCCCCAACAATTACTTCTTTCTGTAGCAAGAGTCAACAATGTGGTTGATTGTGCCTGTTTTAACTTTGATGTCTACAGAACACAATAATGTGAGTCACTCTATTTTTAAAGATGATAAATTCAACCCTGGGGAGTTATCAGAATGTAGGAAATTCATGCAAATCATCACTGCATTCTAATTATGGCACCTCACTCCCAAAATATCATGCATGTGCATTCATATGTCCTTTTAGATTGGAAAAAATTGAAGAGAAGTGTGACGGATTCAAGTATTCTGTGATGCTTGGAATGGCCAGTAAAGAAGAAGCAGTGTTCAATGGCCTGACACCCCTTTCTTCTTTTACTTTTCCCAGGTTTCTTCTAAGCTCTTGGACTCTTAATTAACTTAGCGAGTGCTCATTCATTAACTGCCATTTTGCTTTCCTCTGTTAACATGTACCACCAGTATTTTGCTAAATTTATGATAACAGTAGACCTTTACTTATTCTCTCCAGCCCCATTCTCTGAAATGCTTATTCCCTTCTCACTGTCTCCTCAATCCTACTTGTTAATGGCCTATGCACAGCACCTGGGAACTCAACAAATATTTGTCATTTATATAAATATTTCTCTCCTTCAGCCCCTGTCTTTCCATCTTACTACCTATTACAATGCTTATAGGCCATTCTGTCTTAATAATTAGCAAATGTTTATTAAGCACAAAACATTGTGCTAAGCCATCTGCATGTATTATCTCTGTACTCACATCCATGAAGCTGGGACGTCATTATTCCCATTTTTAAGGAAGGAATGAAAACCTAAATGACATTGAGTCATCTGTCCCAGGATTTGTGCCCAAGCCTGTCTGCTTCCAAGTTCACTCTTATAACCACGACATTTAATTGTCTCCAGACCTCTCTTGAGAACCTCTACACTAGACCTCATTTGGTTTCAACAATCTTCCTCCAGTCGTTCTGTTCCCATAAGGTACTCCAGCAACTGTTGCAAGTAACAAATGCAATATATTAAAAAGCCTCAAACAATAACCAAAGTACATTACAAATTGTATTCTGTAAGAATAAAAGGGATTGTTTTAGGTAATCTTCACAGTCTTTGTGGGTTTACAAAGTGTTCAATTCAAAGAATATGCCCACAGCACAGGGAGGGAAGTCTATAGTCCTCCCTTTTCCAGCTTCCTAGTCTCCTATTTGTATTTTATTCTGTGTTCAAGAATCACGTATGTTCTATTATAAATAATGAAATACAAAGAATACTTGGCAAATAAGTCATTATAGTGTTCCTTACGTGGTAGAAAGGTGCTTGATAAGTAGTATTGTAAGGCTTGACCTATTTAATAACCATACTGAACATTCAACAAAGAGTATAAGACCACTATTACGTCTAAGGAACTCAATGAGAGATAAAATTTATACACATAGAGAGAGAACTAATACGAGGGGAGGGGAGAAGGAAAGAGAAAGAGTCTCATAATAAGGTAGGAGACTATAAGTGCCGAGTCAGTAATACAAACAATAAATGCTTCAGAAGCTCAGAGGAGTTAACCGTAAATTTGGATGATGCAAAAAAGTTTTCAAAGAGGTGACAGGATTTGAGCTGTGCCATAAAGGATGACTTTGGCTAGGTAGAGAGAAGGTGGGGGGAATTATGAGAGAGAGGGATGACATGAGAAAAGGTTTAGAGGCAGAAAAGCATGAATTTCCTTGGGGAGAGAATAAACAGACCACACTAACTGGGGTACAGTTTTTGTGTCAGGCAATGGTGGGAGATTAACAGGGAAAAGATGGATACAGATGTTGACAGCCTTGAATCCCAAGCCAAAGACGTCTGAATTTCTCCCACTGACAACCAGGAGCCACTGAGGTTTACGATGGAAGGACCCAATGAAGGTAGGGCTTTCAAATGGGTTGCCTGGGAAGAAGACCAGAGGCCAGGAGACCAGGAAGCCATCTGTTGCATTGCTGAGTGAGAGATGATAAAGTCTGAGCTGATAGAGAAGGAAAAATAGCATGAGACATTTTCAAGGAAAAATAGACAGTATTTGGCGACCAATGGAAAGGAGGAGAGATCTGATTATACATCTCTCTCTCCTTCAACAGAACGGAGCATTCACTTTCTTATCCCATATACCTTAAAAGAAGAAAAAAATTCAAAATTATTTTTGTGTTCTGAAAGCTGTCCACTTTGATGTATGGAATTAAGGACAGGAGATTGAGAATCCAAACACGAAGTTCTGATAGCCATTCAAAACTCTCTTGTTAGACTCTAATTTATCTGTTTAAAAGGAAGTGGTAACTTTTGGGGGGCTATCACTGTTGTTAGCTTTTAATTAATGAAGTCAAGACCAATGTGAAACATTACCTAGTTCTCTCTCTCTCTCTCTCTCTCTCTCTCTCTCACACACACACACACACACACACACACACACACACACACTTTCTAAAGCCAGATAGATTAATTTTTAAAGGCCTCAGATATTACTTCAATAACAGCCTCTTGTTGACATTAATCTTATAGAGGTACAGTATTGTTAAATAAGCTTTTTAGTAATAACCAGCAGAGTAAAAGACTGTGAGGGAATTCTAAGAGGATAAGGGAACATAATGAACATCTAGAATTTTGGGGCCACATGTGGCCTTCTGGATCCTTGAGTACGGCCTTTTGACTGAATCCAAATTTTCCAGAAATCTTTTTAATAAAGGAATTTGTTCTTTGAAATTTGGATTCAGTCAAGGAGCTACACTTGGGGATCTGGAGGGCCACATGTGGCCTTGATTCTCTGCAAGTTCCCTACCTCCAATCTAGACCAACCCCCTTTGTTTTATAGGAGAAACTGAGACCAGGGAAGTTATTTTTCCTTTTAATCAGAAAACACAACTTGTGCTAAAATCCAGGTCTCCTCCCTTAACAATGATGTTCTTACCAGGCACAGTGATGTGCACCTATAGTCCCAGCTACCTGGGAGTCCGAGGCAGAGGATCACTGGAGCCCAGGAGTTCAAGGCCAGCCTGGGCAACAGAGCGAGATCTTATCTCTGAAAAACAGTTTTGTTGTTTTTTTTTCCTTCAAGATCCTTTATGTCAACCTCAGTGATTCCATCCTTGTGGGACATGTTTAGAAGCTAGCAAGGTAGCTGTGTTGTCTCCAGCTATATCTTTCTCTTCTGTTTGTATTTTTGAGAAGGAGACACAATAAAAGAGGGCCTCCAGGATGAGATAAGAGTCCTGTTCTAAGGCAATGAAGTAAGCCCACAGGCTGAAATCAGCCAGCCAACAGCCCAGAAGAGCAGAATGGCACTGAGGTGCTTAGAGAGTGGAACAGAGTGCCAACCTGCCCTTGTCCCCGGGATCTGCTATTTGGTGCAGTTGAAGATAATCGAACAGTGATTCTAGGTCCAAGATGTTGGAGAAAAGCAATCACTGCTATCATATGTAATGACTGGGCAGTGGGTACAAAGCAACAGTTTCAAGGAAGAGACAGTGATGGATTTACCACGAACCCCCTGAAGCTTAAGTTTCACTACCTTGAGCCCTTCCGGGTCCTGGCAGATGTGTTAGCAATGATTTTGCATGTATGAATATGTGTATATATGTATATATATATATATGAATGAATGTTTATATTCATGATTTTGTATTTTTTTTCTTAAAGATGTCCCCCCGAATTGTGTGAGCTTAGGCTCTATAAAATTCGTAAGAATGGGATGTGCTAAATAGGCTAATGCCCTTTGGAAATGCCTCAAAAGTGTCAGTGACCTGCTTTATTAGCTGTTACAAGTCCAAATGACCACTCTTTGGCCCTCCTTTCCAAATTATATCAATATGATTATTAGAAGTTGAGTAATGTTGAAATCTTTATAAGCTAAGTAACAGACCTTCCTTTCATACTAATGTTCACGATTTCTTTCCTCTTGGTTCATTATAGAAGTTAAACAGTTTCTATTGAAATTACATTGTTGAATATCAAGTATAACTCAAGAAGCAATTACAGAGGCCGGGCGCGGTGGCTCACGCCTGTAATCCTAGCACTCTGGGAGGCCGAGGTGGGCGGATCGTTCTGAGCTCAGGAGTTCGAGACCAGCCTGAGCAAGAGCGAGACCCCGTCTCTACCAAAAATAGAAAGAAATTA